>JANEYF010001932.1:730000-811229 GCA_029963845.1 Rhamnusium bicolor | reverse complement strand
AGTTGCTAGGTGGCAATACACGATATTAAGTCAGTTATCCTAGTTTATAATTTTGTGTTTAATAAAAATGTTTTTTAAAATTCGTATCAGTTTATTTCACTACAAAACTGTTTCTCGATAAATTCAGAAAGTTGGTAATGCGTAAGGTTTCAGCAAAAGAGCTGTAATTCGGACAATTTTTGGAGATAAATCAATGAATAAAAAACAAAATGCTCATAAAAGAAGCGTCTTTCATACAGAGTGTAAGCACCTTTCTATAACATTACTTGATTAACACACAGGGTGAGTCAAAAATTAAGAAAAAACATGGTTCGAGTTTTTCCACTACCATCCCGGAAGCTTTGAAAAAATTTCCACCTTTTTTTATTTATTTTTTTTTTTTGAAAGACAAAGGAATTACCTACCAACAAAATAAAAAAAAATTAAAAATCGACCCACTGGTTTAAAAAAAAACAGGAAAAAAAGTTAGGTCAAAAATCAAGTGCGTCACTTTTTTGGAAATGAGTGTATTATTAATGTAAAATTATAATTTAATTATTAAGTTGTTCTAATAAAATATGTATTCAACATAGCCTCTTAATTGAGAATGTGGAAAGTAATAATGACAAGTGCGGCAAGATTCATGCCCCACTGAATGTTACAAGGAGACATTTTCCAGACCAATTTGAGTCTTTGACTATTTAACACGAACGTAGAAAAATAAATGTGTTTCGTCTATTTCATCTCGGCATTTTGTTACCAGGTCAAATTAACTCAAACTATTTCCTAATAAAACATTTTCATAAAAACATCAACATTTTATCTATTATTTTGCGTTGTCTAAAATATGGACCTTAATTTAAATTTTTCCGGTGAGCCTTTATGTACTAGTCCGGCCCTGAGATATGTAAACGCAATTCTCACTTACCGTTTATTACCAATATCACAAGATATAATTTAGCATTTCATCAGACAATGAGGTTGGTAACCTGGCAAACTAAATGTAATATGTACCAGTAATTGGGTATTAAATTAAGCACACAAACCTACCTGTTTATTAGACCAATATTTTATAATAACAGAACACCGCTGATCGTTAACCGCTGCGTTCATTATTCAGAGTCTACTTGCAGTAGAGGTTTATTCGAATACTGAAGATATAACTTGGCTGTATATTGTTTTGCAAATTCTCTTGTATTGTTTTGTACTTTATTGTATAAATGTTTCAAATACGTAATGAACTAATAGATATCAGTGTGCTTTGGACATAAAACTGATCAGAGTAATAGGCAATAGTATAAACTTATTAAATAAAAAAAATATAATAAAATAATACACAAATTAGGCAACACCTAAAAACCTAAGGACATAACCGTTCCCCCATAACACGCTAATGCTAATTCGACGTACTTTCCAAATGTTTATGAAAAAATAGTCCTTCCCATTTGAAAAAAACTTTCGATGGCGTCATAACCAGGGAGAAGAAACTGAATCAGAGCCTAGGAGCGGTAGCTACTACTATGCCTCATAATATGGTTGACAGAGGGATATACGTAGACAAATTAAAGCAAAAGTATAAAATGAATAATGAAATATACACCTCTTGATACAATGGATTATTCAGAATGACTGAAGTCCACCATTGCATTAGCATACATGGTAACAACTCGCTGCTGAATAAGAGGATATGTCCAATACCAGAGGCAACCACGAGGCATTCAAGTACATATAAAAATGTGTTCGGTTTTAGGTATAATTACTGACATACTTCCATCCTTGTTGTACATACTAGGTGTTTCTCAATTAATCTATCTTTGTTGCAGTTTGGGAAGATTTTCATAGATGGCGCTGGCAGCACAGGAAATGTCAAATTGATGTTGGATCCGGTCTTCCGGTTGCCATATTGTTTGTTTTGATGCTGATATTGTGTGGTGTGTGTAGTTTTTTATTTTATGTTTGATTACGAACTGTAAAATACTGTGACTTTTAAATACTATTTTATTTGAACTTTTTATTAGTGTTAGTGTAGTAATTTTATTATCACCATGCCACAAAAATATTGTCCTATTTGTGGATTCAAAAAAAAAAAAAAAAAAAAAAAAAATTTTTCCCACACCCCCCCCAAAAAATTGTTTTTAAAGATTTAAATGGAAATTCCTCTTGTTAGTCCAGCAGAGGGAAAAAAGCCGAGACATATCCTGAATTCATCTTTGTGTGTCTTCTCATGGTATTTTTCATTGAGGGGAACCATGAAAGGCTATTTTCCTTGGTGGAAAAAAAGAACCAAGAAAACATGAATTTTCCCAGCAACCCTAAATAGTTTCTGCAATCTTTACTTGTAGTCTATTTTAAAGGTATTTAAATGAATTTTACTTCCTTCTTGCTTTTCAGATAACAGGTTTTCAAAATTTTACAAGAATAATTGGAATAAAACTTTCAGGGGAAAAAAAAATTTTAATTTTATACGACTGTTTTTATTAAATAATTAAAGCAAATATTATTATATAAAATAAAACAAAAAAACTTAAAAAAAATATTTTCAAAAATTTAGGAACTTAATATAATACATATAATCAAATTATTAAATTTAAGCACTTCATACAATGTTATATAATACAAATTTATATTATAGTACACCATAAGAACACACGTTAAAACATACAATATTGATACACAATTTATTGTTTCTCATGGTCATCACCATGCCTATTCTGACCATATGAAATTGTAGTGTTACTGTTAGGGATATCGTGAACAAAAGCGTTGTCCAATGAAAAATTGTAATACTGGACATTAAAAACCCTTTTTAAGGCTTTCAGTTTGGAATTTTTGGTGAATGAATGCTGCTACTAATGATAGAAATCAAGGCTCTGTGCAATGAAAACATCCAAAATCGAATTTGATTAAATATTAAAAAAAAAATAGTAAGTATCAAAAAAATCTGTAAATAAAATTGAGGAGTATAGAAATAAACATTAATTCCTACACTAAGAGTAAAAATATAAAAACCTACAGTAAAATTTGTTTTTAATTTCTGATTACCAGTCTTTTTTACTTAGCTAAATTTTCATGTGTTTCGATTAAAGGTCAACTTGAAAATCAGTCTTTAAAATGATTAGTAAGTTTTACATAGTCTTTTCATACTTTTTCAGAATTCGACTTACCACTGTTTCAGAACTCCAAAATAAATTACAGAACTTGCAATAAAATAAATAAATATGTTTTATTTTATTAGCTTCTTATGGTTTGATAAATTTAATGCTATTATTAATGTTTTTTTACGATTTCAAATGTTGATGTTGCTTGAAACTGTAATATGTACATATGCGCCAAAGTAATATATTTATATTTACCCAATAATTATTAATTAGGTATATAATTTATGTACCTACAAGCAAGTACTTCTTCGTTCTTGTGTAGGATATATATATATTATTTGTAAAAACCTATCAGTTGTCTGTAATATGTTTTGTTAATGTAAACTTTACCTAAGCAATTAAATATTATTACTATTATATTTGTTAAAAGTATTGTTAAATTGCAGAACACATTGTATAAATAATGTACAGCATTAATCGATGTTGATACATACATTATCTGGGATGTTGAGAAGCAAATGACAATTTTTTTTCCTTCTTGGTAGGCTTATTTATATATTTTTTGTACTTGCCATATAGGTTTTGTATTACATATGTACCTGTTGTTCAAGAAAGTAATATAATCGTTATTATTTAATTGTAAAATGCTTAACTTTTTGTTTAGCCATTTATTTTTCTGTGGTTTAGATTATTTAAAATATCTTCATAATTATTGCATTCATTGTGGCTTGCTGTTTTATTGATTTTCTATCAATAAACGACTTATTTTACCTGTTTTGTTTTATTTCTTCATTAAAATGTAATTGAAAATATAACAGCCAACAAAACGCATCGCGCGCTTTTTTTAAATCACGGCTGATCATTGCGCACGCCATCTACTCTCATCTTCCCAAACAGTAGACCAGTGCAATATTCCGAATTAAAACAATAGAAATACTTGAATGTCTCGTGGTTGTCTCTGCCAATACTAAGGCAATGAGAGATCTCTTTATTCACGCGCAGTAGCGAACTAATTATCGTTGTGCATTCGTGGCTGTTAAGTTTGAGCAATTTGGTCTTTAAACCCTAAATGCAAAACTTGGTTTTTGCAAAAATTTTAGAAACTCGGGTTTTATGTTCAAATATAAGAATGTATTGTTTACAAGACTATTTGCCAATAAGGTGCATAAGTTAGTATTTTGGATGGTAAAATAGGTGTTAAAATCTAACTCACAATCAGATGTAAAATTCGGTATTCGCTTGTCTCGGTCAGATGCGTAACTGGTTATTTACTATTAACCAATCAGAGTGCAGTTTTATGCACCACGTGAAACAGAACATATTTGCTGGCAGACCTGCTGTTAGTAGGTATTTACTGAATTTGACAAATTTGAATTGAATGAATTTGAATGTGTTTTTAATGAACAAAATGTTCTTGAATAATTATTAAATAATTTTCTGTTTTACAGTTCTTGGAATTTTACTTCCTAAATTACGTGGTTCTTAATATTAAGTGTAAGTATTTTCCAAGTGTACTACAAAGTATTAAAAGTGTTCTACAACATATTGCAACAATCTATTGGGCAGATCTTTTTTTTTTTATAATCAATCTTGTACATTTGTAGTGGAAATGTGCAATCCAAATTGTTTATACCGTCCATTCCGACAAAAAGCCCCTCTCCCATATCTCTGGATAATTTTGAGACATTGAATTGAAATTTACAAGGTTACAATAAAATTTTCTCAAATTTTTTCAATAAGATTATCACTCAACTTCCAGTTTAACCGGAAGTCAACTCATCTTGGTTTTTATATGGAACATACTATATATTCTTACATATCTGAGTGCAGCTTTTCTTCCCGAATATACTCATATTAAGTATAACGGGTTTATATTTGATAACAACAGAAATATTTGAAAAACATGTCACCAAGGAAATGAAAGAAACATAGTAATCTATGCAAAAGAACTTAAAACAAGAACTTTATTAAACATTTATAGCAAAACAACATCAATAACAAAGCTATAAGTATTGTTCGAAATGCAAACCGCTTTTATTAATGTACGTTGTGACGTTTCAACAACAACAACAAAATGATATGTCACTTTGGCACCCTTTACTACAACGACGGTACCTTGAAATTTTTATTACGGTACGGTCTCGAACGCCAGTTCCTGATTTACAATGTAGGAACACCACTTTCTATTCTATTAGCGGCATGATAGAGGCTAGGATAACTCAGTGAAGAAACGGAATGTCTAAGGATCTGTGTGTACGGTTGTCGGTTGCGCAGCAATGGGCCACGTCACTTTTACCTACTGAAAAATGTGAATCTCGATGTACAAACAGATTTATTACTGATACCTTTGCTTTACAACTTTACTTACTATATTTTATTTAAGACTGCTTCACAGAAGAATAAAAGACTACAGTAAATAAATACAACACATATGTTTGAATGCAACGTGGATACTAAGCTATATTACAAGTAAGTAACAAAGGAATCAAGCAAGAGGTTATGCTATTGCAAGAACGATAAACAATTATATCAAGCATAGCTAAGTTACAGAAACTACTAGGTGTTACTATCAGCAGAAAGTATTCAAATGTTTACTACAAGCATCTGCAAAAGCAAGCAAGCCATGAATTAAAATAAAGCAAAGTTACGGCAGCTACTACTACTGGTAGTTACAGCAAGCGGTTAATGAATATAGTTACTAATACTTAAGGCTGTATTACGTCAAGCTGTAAGAGCAGCATGTATATTCAGTGGCAAGCGGTTACGGAGTACAAGCAAGACACAAGTGCAGTAGGTCAGTCCAGGGACAGGCGGTATATATGGCTGTCTAATCGCGAGCGTGCTACATCTATAGATTAGCTACTCATGTCCATTATCAGGGTTCAGTGACAACATGGGTGGGACAGAATGGCTAATACATTGCATCCCGGGACATTTCATGAGATTTCAACCTAAGATCATGGACTTAAGACTTTACTGTACATTAAACTATGGCTGAGACAGAATTTCAACCTAAGATTGTAATACACCCTGTATAAGTAGCGCATTGTAATACACCCTGTATAAGTAGCTTATTGTAACACAACATCTATATCATATATGAATTTGCTGACTCTAAGAAAACGGTTTTGCTAAACCCGGCGGGTAAACGGGAGAGTATTTTACTTATTTTCGGCTAAACTTTAGAAATGTTGTTGGTAAACTATTGCATAAGTAAGTGTCTTATAAATGTATGTGTGTGCCAATGGTAGAGATGGCAGAATTTGATGAGATTAAACTATTTTTGTAACTTGCAGCTGAAGAAATATTTTATAGTGTTGAGTGCTCTCTCCTACTCTCCAAGAGTTTATTTTATAATTTGTAAAGGTTTTTTTTTTGTTTTTTTTAACATTGAGTATCAGAAAATATATTGTAATGTGTGGGTAATTTTGATTTTTCTTTTATTATACGTATTATTTTATGAAACCTGTGTGTTTTACTAATTCTCTGTCGAGAGTTCTATCCTAGACATTCCTAGGGCTACGGATCCAGCCTTTGAAAGAGCTGGCGCTACTAGTGTCTGTTCACCTTGCAGCCTCAGGGGGTGGTGGCAACAACCCTTATCCTTTCTTTTGAGGGATATTGATTAAATTTTATTATAATAATGGCATAGGTGGGATTAAGAAACAAACATTTGATTATAATGGTGACAGCGATAGCTTACAACAAGGGTAAGTAGACGGGAGGTTCACAACAAGATCATGGACTTAAAATCCTATCTTTACATCTACAATAAATAATAATAACCGTATATGCTAATCTAATTATATAGTACTGAGGTTTTATTTGACTAATTCCTTTCTTAGGGTAAACTTTCCCTCAAATTGACTAGACTGGAGATATTTTTGAGTATTTTAAAGTGTATAAAGTTAATTTAGATGAAAGTGATAGGGTATCACATCAAATTCGAGCCTGTCTGTTTCACAACGTATAGTGTCGAATGGATCGGATAATACATTACAGTCCGAGGTACTCTATGAAAATCCAACCTAGGATCATGGACTTAAAACCTCACTCGTACCGTGTCGCGTGTACCGGGTAAAGTCATAACCTAAGATCATGGACTTACGACCTTACTGGTATTTAAGTAAACTATAACTGAGATGGGATTCAACCTAAGAACATGGACCTTTTTTCGGAACGGATGGTATATTACTGAAAAAATAAACATCCGTGATTATGATTTGTTGTCAAAATAACAGTCAGAAGATACTTTTTGACAAATTTAATATTAACAAAAAAATAGAGATAAAATATTTACCTATCACTTCTGAATCTGATTCTTTTCTCAAAAGTTTATAAACTACGAATATCATGTAAAAAATAAATTGTGTCCAGTATTAATTTACATGTTTCATAAAGGGTATAAAACATGAAAAACCAAACAGATTCTTTCATTTTTAGAAGTCATTCATACGTAAAAGTCCAATAAATACAATGACAAATAAGAAAGTGTATACAGAAATTATTACTTTAACATAAAACTTAAATGCCATATATATCTTTTACCATTCATTCATAAAATTTTAAACAACATCCGGCAGTATTTTTTTTTATTTATTTGAAACTCGAAATATTTTTTAGCTAAATTGGTTGCAAACCCATTTAAAAGCTTTTAACAAACATTAAAATTTATTAAAATTCTTGTCAATAAGTTGACTGTTTTAATACTATAAATGTGAAAATATTAATACAAATTCCAGCAGACAATGCAAAAATTGCTAGGGTTAAAATTTTATTATATACTGAATTGACGGAAACAGAGGTTACTCAAATTTATATTCTAAGTAATTAGCTTTATTAAAATATGCCATGGACAAGAAATTAGTCACTTTCATCCTCTCCATAAAAGGAAATAATTATTAGTAGGTCCTTTACCCTGAAATACATTAAATGTAAAAAGGAGTTCATATGAATCCTTTTCACCTGTAAAGGTGAGCCTATACGTTCATCCCGTTCCCAAATCCCACCCTAAAGGATTATGTAACATATATTTTTAGGAATTTAATGACTGTTTGATAACATGTATGTACTATTGAACACAAAGGAATGTCAATGAACACGAGAGAATTCTAGACTTTTTGTTAATATGTGAGTCCACTTCTGTGGAAATTGTGGTACACTAAGTTAGCGAATGATTGAAAAAATTTTTTGAACCCCACAAAAGTATTTTCCTCATTTTCATATGACTAAAAATTGTCATTACATTGCTTTTGTGTCCACGATATCACTTCTAATATTTTGTCTTTAGACATTGTATTTCGATGGAAAACTAACTATATTCGTTGTTTCTTCGTAATTTAGTTTAAATTAAATTTGTCATATCTTCTATGAACTAATTCAAATTATTCATCTTCATTTTTTTCAGTAACTGAAGTAATGATCTCGGTAGCTTTAAACTGATGTCTACTACCCTACTACGAAAGAGTTACTGCAAAGATCCTACGTAGGTACTTCACAATCCTCAGTTTTGAGTTGGTAGAGCTGGCTGAT
The DNA here is from genome assembly GCA_029963845.1 of Rhamnusium bicolor. Classification (NCBI taxonomy): domain Eukaryota; kingdom Metazoa; phylum Arthropoda; class Insecta; order Coleoptera; family Cerambycidae; genus Rhamnusium; species Rhamnusium bicolor. Next base: position 802,620 of record JANEYF010001932.1, on the reverse strand, counting down.
TCAATCTAGGTAAAGATAATTTTATTCATGATAAGACAAACAGTCTTATTATGAATAATTACTCATATGGGATTAACCTACCTACGATAATTTTATTGTTTGGGATTGGCAACACGTTAAACTAACTAAACGTCAACAGATAGACGTGTTGTTAGCAAAAATCAATCAAATGAATAACTCAAGGATTTACCTTGAATACCAACAAAATCATTGTGATGAATATCTCGATTGGCCAAAGTTGACACTTTTATCAATATTTTCTGCCATCTCATCACTTTCACATATCCGTAATAGTAGGAGAGCCAGTGACATTTTTCGGTGATGATTTAGTTAAGGCCTATTCTTTGAGAGGATGTTGAGAGGGGCATAACTAAGTGTCATCCGCGAGGATTAACCCGGTCATAAGGGGGTGGCAGAACGCCCCCAACGTGTAAAAAAAACTGCATCTTTTTATTATTTAGTTAAGGCTGAAATTTTCTCCAGTAGTCCTCTGATAGCCCACAATCATCGATATAATATTTGCAGAACGATTGGCCAGTCATAAGGGGGTGGCAGATCACACCCAACATGTCGTGTGAGCGATGAACTTTTTATTATTTAGTTAAGCTTCATCTTTTAGTATGTTGTTGTGACAACTATTTCAAGTGTAAATGCCAATTTGCAGAACAAAATGGCGGCATTAACACCCTGGCAGAACGATTTGAATATGTAAAAATTTTTTACTTTCAACCGCATATATCTTTGGAAATATGCAACATACGAGAAAGTTGTATTATTATTTTTTGTGGGAAATTTAATTCTCTACAAAAAAGATCTTTTGACATTTTCGTATATCTCCTTTAGTTTCTGAGATATACTGAAAATTAAAAAAAATTTGCAAAAATTGTTTACGTTCAGACGCAAATATCTTTGGAACTATGCTAGATGCGAGAATACGACTTGAAACATTTTTTTGTAGGAAATTTAATTCTCTATAAAAATAGTCTCTTGATATTTTCATGTATCTCCTTTAGTTTCTGAGATATACTGAAAATAAAGAATTTTCTTTCCATTGCCGGACAAACCGTTGGAGACGTACTAATTAATATTTCCCTAAAACCATGTTTTTTTATTCCTACAAGTTCAGAAACGTCGAAAAATGTCATTTTTAGCAATAGTGAAATTGAGCCCTATACCATTATACATTTTTCAATGCAGTCATGCGATGAAAAGTTAAGGACTAGTGACCTTAGCCAAATTCTTTCCGATTATTTTTGAATCATCCGATTTTTTATATATTTCTGTACCCATTGAAAGAAAGTTCAATGATTTTTTTTTCAGATGCTTCTATTGTTTCGTTCTCGAACTCGAAAAATTTTTTTCGTTGCAATTGTGTTATCTGATTTTCATAATGATACTGATTTCAGAAAAATATAATCAGTGCCTATTGAGAACCCCAAAATATGATGAATATTATTGTAATTGTATTACTATAATAATTAAAAAACCCGATTGCCATGAAAAAAATTATGAAAATTTTTTGAAAAAAAATCGAAATTATTGAAGTTCCACGATCTCGATAGATAAAAAACATTGTAAATGTATGTTGAATCATTAATATCTTTTTTTGATCATATCAAAAATGTTCCAAAAAAGGAAATACACGAAATAAATAAAAAATATCTCAAAAAAACATCGTAATTTCAACGCATAATTATTTTTATTATTTCAAATAAATGTTGTACAACTAAGCAAATTTTTTAAAAATTCCTTATTTTCAGTATTGCCAGTCTCGGACTCACCTGCACAATTTCAACTACCATTCGATTCTCGTTACCACTGCTAAATACATAGGACAAAATATCAAGTTAAGTGCGCACAGTCCTGTGCTTTAACAATGACCAATTTCAATTGACTTCGTATAAACTTTACGCGTACTGCGTAGTGCGTCTCGAACAGTCTCGAACACAGGTCAAAATTTTAGGGATACATAATCCCCAACAGACAGTCCCTTTGACTATTGTATGCCGTTGATGACGTAGATACAGTCATGAAAACAGTTCCCCCTGTCCACTTACAACTCACATATATCTTATATATAGTATTATACTATAGTATAGATATAGAGTATTGGGACGGTGTGCGTCATACGGATGTTTCATATTTGAAAAGTTTGGCTGGAGTAACGAAATCAAGGCGTGCATACAGGGTATTCAAATAGTTCTTCCAGGGTGTTAAAACCGCCATTTTGTTCTGTCAATTGGCATTTACACTTGAAACTTGAAATAACTGCGATAATAACTATCTTGAGCACCAGAATGTCCTTCCTCACGAATGTTCTATTCATGAGGAAAATTCCTTATTTTCAGTATATCTCAGAAACTAAAGGAGATACGCAAAAATATCGAGAGACTATTTTTGTGGAGAATTAAATTTCCTACAAAAAGTGTTTCAAGTCGTATTCTCGCATCTAGCATAGTACCAAAGATATTTGCGTCTGAACGTAAAGAATTTTTGCAAATTTTTTTATTTTCAGTATATCTCAGAAACTAAAGAAGATACACAAAAATGTCAAAAGACCTTTTTTGTAGAGAATTAAATTTTACACAAAAAAACAATAATACAACTTTCTCATATGTTGCATAGTTCCAAAGATATATGCGGTTGAAAGTAAAAAATTTTTACATATTCAAATCGTTCTGCCAGGGTGTTAATGCCGCCATTTTGTTCTGCAAATTGGCATTTACACTTGAAATAGTTGTCACAACAACATACTAAAAGATAAAGCTTAACTAAATAATAAAAAGTTCATCGCTCACACGACATGTTGGTGGTGATCTGCCACCCCCTTATGACTGGCCAATCGTTCTGCAAATATTATATCGATGATTGTGGGCTATCAGAGGACTACTGGAGAAAATTTCAGCCTTAACTAAATAATAAAAAGATGCAGTTTTTTTTACACGTTGGGGGCGTTCTGCCACCCCCTTATGACTGGAATCCAGGTTAATCCTCGCGGAGGACACTTAGTTATGCCCCTCTTAACATCCTCTCAAAAAATAGGCCTTAACTAAATCATCACCGAAAAATGTCACTGGCTCTTAGACTATAAATTATCCATAACTTCCCTAAGTTATTCATTTGTCTGAATTTTGCGAATTTGTTCAGTCGGTGAAATTATAATTAATTCTTTACTTCAACATTTGTTGATTCTTCACTATGTCAGATTTTTCTGAGTATTTTCCTAACCTGGTTACTTATCTGTTTCAACGAATAAGAGTAGATTCCGCATCAATAAAATAATTTGTTAAATTGTTAACTTCATTTAATTTTTCTATAAAATGTCAATGAATGCCGAAAATTCTTTTTTGCTGTTTTATTGATCTCGACGTCATGTTCAATTGGTTCCGAATAAGAAAGCGGTGACATAAATGTCTTAAAAGTTTATATCTCTTTATAGTAGGTTTTCAAGGTATACTTACGTTTGCAGTCATTTTGGACTAGTAGGAAGTAGTAAAAATCACTTTCAAGTATCTTTGTTCGTAGAAGTAACTTTATTTTTACTCAAAATGTCACTAATATATTATACACCTTTAAAGTAAAATATCCAGATAACGTTATAGGAACTTTAAATAAAACACTTTCAGTTATCATTACTTTAAAGTGATTTTTTGGTGACGCATTGCAGTTGGCATTACTACCAATTCTCACTTTAAAGTTGGAAATGCTTTAAAATAATGCAGAATAGTATCCGTGACGTACATACAGCAGTAGAAAGTGTAATAACTATACAGTACCTGAATTCAGTAGAATCTGTGTAATTGTTATTACATGGGCATACCAGTTCCCATCACTTTGGTGCTACTTGGGGACTTTTTGCGCAATGAGTTGATGTCTATTTGGAGTCTTATTGTATAGGGTGATTCCAAAATATTGCGTGGAATTTTTACTGAATACAGAAAACTGAAAAATTACAGACCAGCATTTCTCTTTTTTTATACTTCGATTTTTAGAGGATTTTCAGAGTGGAAGGAGGCGGTACAGTTTTGTAATTTGATTATAACTTTAAAACAGCTCAAGAGAACTTGTAAAAAATTGGGCACAGTGCAATGGTGTTTTAACATAACTTTAGATTATTGGCCATTTATTCAATAATTAAATCATACAGGGTACTGCCGAAAAATTAAACCACGCAAATTTGTTTAATATTTTTCCATTGTTAATTAAATTAAATAAAATTCCTGTTCTAGGCATCAATAATATATTTTAAAAAAGGTATTCTTGCAAAATTTTCCAAAAATGGAAGCTCCCCGAATAAAAGCCAAAAATTAGTATGATATACGTCAACACCTCGACTTGTCACTTGAATTTTTGATAAAATGTCTAGTGTACAAATAATGTCTCATAATATCATAGGTTTCAAAGTTATAAGCAAAATACAATTGTTTTATGTCTAATTCCACTTTCAAATATCCCCTAAAAAATCAATAATATCAAAAACAGAAACTCGGGTCTCTTATTTTTCTGTTCTCCGCATGCAATAACTGACATTTAGTTGAAGATGTTACAAATATGACATGATAGTCCACTATAAACACATTGGGCTAAATATTGTTGGTCAGTGTATGTCCTTCATGTTCGCTAGGGATATTCATCAGTTTTCTTGGTATTAACCTAAAATTTCGTTATCCAGTGTAGTGTAAAATTTCATATTTTAGGTAAATTATGTTCTATAAAAAATGTTGGGCAAAATGTTGCTAAAATTTTTGTTAATCATAAAACAATACAGTAATATATAGAATTATAATAATATATGTCCTACAAGTAGTTTCCTAAGGTTAAATAAACAAAAAAAAATATTTAAATAAATAATTAATCGTAGTCCGCAACATGTGAAATAATAAACAATTACCTTGATCTGTGTTGTTAGTTGCTCTATAAGTAAATAATATTTAAATGTCTACTCAAAAGTCTAGCAATTTCTCCAAAACAACTTGAACTTTTCAAATCTCCTGAGCACTTTGTATAATTTTGCATTATTAGTTATGGTGCAATAAATTTCCTTGGAGGAGCATTAATTATATGAGGTTATAGCAAGCGTAAATTATCAAGTTGTATGATTTCTTCTTAAGCAACTTGCAATCTGTATTAAGCATAACATAGTTCCCTATGGAAATAACAGAACTCCATATTAGCTATGTGCCATGAATATTATATGCATTATACTATACCTTTAGAAACTTATTAACATTAGACAGAATAGACTGACTTATTTTATTGCGCTATAAATTCATTAAAAGCGTGTATTAAAAAACCGATATATTTCCGAGAATTTAATAATAAGCATCAGATAACTGAAAATTGTTATATTCATTCATAAAAATTAAGACAGAACCTCTGAAGAAGGATCAGCAACCCTTCGAACTTCTCACTCGGCGATTATTCATTTAATCAAATAATTGATCTTACTAATTTTGACAGAATTAGAAAATGGCATTTTGTTATATACAGGGTGTCCGGAAAAAAGAAGGCCAACCCGGTAACCATGGATTCCTTGAGCAAAAATAATTCTTTCACATGCCATTTTTCATTTCAGACCTCCTATGTTCGATATACAGGGTCTCAAATTTTGAGGTTTAAAGATAATTTTTTTAAATAACTCGAGTATTTAGATATTTATTTAAAATTTGATACAGCTCTTAAAGGGTCACATCGTTTGAAGAAAAAAAACAAAAATTAATTGTCAAACATTCAAAATAGAAGGGTTCCAGTACCCATTGACCCCCAGTTTTTTAGTAACTGCGCCAATGATTCCAAAACTATATTTTGTAAGTTAACCAGCCATTTTGGATTATTTTATCTCTCTTAACAAATTTCGAGAAAATGCTTCATTTTAGAGATAACTAGAAAAATATTGGTGCCTACGCGGCTTACGGTAATCTCATAATTTTTCAAATATCTCTAAATCAAGTCAGCCGCTTTCGTAAACAAAAGGCCATACCCTGGATGCGATAGAATTGTTTATTTACTGTCAAAGTAAATCCTTATTTTTTACAAGTTGAAAGTTTTTTATAAGCTAGTAGTGTTCTTGTAAGTAAGAAAAACCAACATGGCTCATAGACAAGGAATTATACCCTTTTCTGAAATGACGGATACCATTTTGATCATGGGTAGGATTTAAATATTTCTGTAAACTAAAACATTTATTTCTATTTCTCGATTAGGAAAATTTGACTCCAACACTAATTTAGCTGCTAGGCGCTGAGCCGAAAAATTTCCCAATCAATTTCATCTCAGAAATTATATAGGTATATATTTTCAAATATGGACGGAGGGGTAATTGCGGCCGACTCCGTACGAATGAACCTGAACTGAAAGAGGAAATTTTAAGAACTATTGAGGAAACACCAAAAATTAGTACCAGGGTGTTGGATAAACAGGTCGAAAACAAGGGAAAACTCAGGTACACACTACTTTACGGAGTGAGCAGCTGTACCCATTCCATCTACAAAAAAGTACAGGCTCTTTTGCCTCAAGACTTCGAAGCAAGACTTGTATTATGTAGATGGTTATGTGAAATGAATAACTGAGATCTACGTTTTATCAGAAACATTTTGTTTACTGATGAAGTTATATTCACGAGAAACGGGACCACAAATATTCATAACACATAACAATACCGTTTCCAAATATTGACATTGTAGGCTGTAAGTGTCATTTAGATTTAAGTTTAATATATGTATATGTAACTTACGTTCCAACGAATATACTTATAGATGAATTTGAAAACTTTTTGAATTATTTGAGTAAATTGTAGCACAGATGGAATATTTAATGGGTGATTTTAACGTAACTAACTACAACAACGAACATTTAAGAGACCATAAAACCCAAATTATATCATATTTCATGTCATTTTCTAATTTAACCCAAAAAAAAAAAAAAAAAAAAAAAAAGGGCGGGGGGTGCACTCCCCAAAAAAAAAAAAAGGGGGGGGGGGGGGGGGGGGCCAGCCCCCAAAAAAAAAGGGGGAAAAACATCCCCGCGCTCAAAATTTAAAGGTAACGTTAAATGATACAAATAATAACAACTTTGATAACAACTCATTAAGTAAAAGATATAACTTCAGAAAAGCTAACTACCGTGATTTATATAATGCTCTCTTAAGCGTTGATTCGAATTTCTTGTCAAGCATTGATGATGTTAACAAGGCATATTCGGTATTTATGTCATGCTATATTCACTCCTCGACCAGTATGTTCCAACGTACAATAAGACGATTAAAAACAAACCCAAATATCCAAAATGGTATACTCGTGAAATTAAAAATAATATAATATTAAAAAAATATATCGTTTAAAATATAAAAAAAGAAAAAAAACGAGCAAGATCCTCTAGAATTTAGAAGACAGTAATAAGACCTACCTATAAACATTATCTAAACGGTATACAAAATTCTGTAACAATCGATCCATCAAATTGTTGGTCTTTTATACAAAACAAAAGAGACACGACCAGGATTCCGGGTTTATTAACTCATGGAGAAAGTACTTACGAGAACCCAGGATCAATAGTTAATGGTATTGGTAATTTCTTCAGTAGTGTTTACCTGCCGTCTAGTGATAGAGTAACTAATAATACCTACAGGGACGTGTCATGTCTAAACATTTCTTATTTAACTGAAGATGAAATTATATCCGCCACTAGGAAGCTAAAGAATAAGATGACATCAGGACAGGATAAAATTCTTTCCTTTCTTAGAGATTGTGCATGCGCGCTTGTCCAACCACTCCTTATTATCTACAACTTATCCTTAAAAACAGCCGTATTCCCCGATTATTGAAAATTAACTAGACTATGTCCCATTTTCAAATCGGGAAATACATCTGAAATAAGCAATTACAGAGCCATAGCAATACTCTGCAACTTTGCAAAAGTCTTCGAGATATCTTTATATGCTCGCATCTACCCCTCGGTAAAATCCTTAATATCACCCTTCCAGCACGGTTTCATGAAAATGCGATCTACTTCAACTAACTTATATTGAATAACGCAGTTTACATCGAAAGTACTAGATTCGCAAGGTCAGGTAGATGTGATATATACTGATTTCTCGCGTTTGATCGGATCGATCATGACCTTCTATTAGGTAAATTAAATACGTTTGGGTTTAGTTGTGATCTCATAGCATTTTTTAGGTCATATATATATCACAGAAAATAGTACATAGTTTACCGTTTATATGAATCGGAACTATTTACAGCAACTTCAGGTGTACCTCAGGGTTCCAATCTCGGACCACTACTCTTCCTACTGTTTATAAATGATCTCATAGACATAGTACAATGCGACAAGCTGTTATTTGCAGATGATATGAAGATCTTTGCAGAAATAGGCAGTGTGGATGATTGAGAAAGCGTTCTAGCACAACTGGAAATAGTAGAAAATTGGTGTAACCAAAATAATCTCCATTTGAATGCGTCAAAATGTAAAGTTATCTCTTATACACAAAAATCTAATCCAGTTGTATTTGACTACTCTATAAATTGGCAAGTACTTGAACTTTCTGCAACAATAAAAGACTTAGGGGTTATATTTGATAACATATTTACTTTCTCAAACCATGTGGAGCAAGTAACATCATCCGCATTGAAAATGTTAGGTTTTATTATTAGAAACTGCCATTCGTTCTCTAACGAGTTTGCTCTAAAAACACTTTACCATTCATACGCAAGATTCAAACTAGTATACTTACTTGTCATAAAAACGTCATCGAAAATGTACAGCGAAGATTTCTGAAATTACTATCATTAAAAATTGATGGTTTTTACCCAGAAAGAGGCTATCAACACTCATTATTACTTAATAAATTTAATTTTACTTCTTTGGAATTGCGACGTGCAATAAATAGTTTGAAAATGTTATATAATCTGTTTCACAACAAATTAGACAGTTCATCGCTGTTAGGTATGTTTTACTTACAAATTCCTCAAATAACCTCACGTCAAACTCATAGGTTTTACTGCAAGACGCCCAGAACTAATGCTCTTCTTAGATCCCCAATACATGTTATGTGCAATAATTTCAATAAAATATCGAATGTATGTGATATCAATTGTTATACATTTTCAGAAATTATTAACGCTTTTAACATAATCTTTACAGCTAACATTATATAAATTTGTTAACTTGTAATGCTTCCAACTTATAAATAATTGTAGATTGTTGAATACATTGCGCCTACCAATTTTTTGTCTGAGCGCTATTGACTTTAGAAATAGTTATTTTTGGTTTGTCCTTTTATTATTGATATTTTTATACCTATTGCAAAATTTGAATAAACTGTTTAGTTCTAGTATTTGAAAATTACCGCAAGTCGCGTAGGCATCAATATTTTTCAACTTATCACTAATACGAAGCATTTTATCGAAATTTTTTAAGAAACATAAAATAAGCCAAAATGGATGGTTAACTTAGGAAGACAGTTTGGGAGTCATTGGTGCAGATACTAAAAACTGGGGGGGCAGTATGTACTGAAACCCCTCCATTTTGATTATTTGACAATTAATGTGACAAGAGAAAAAGTTGGAGTACTGTACCAAATTTTATATAAATATCTTACGAAATACTCGAGTTATTTAAAAAAAATATTTTTAAAACTCAAACTTTGAATATTGAACATGAGGTTTAAAATGAAAAATGGTATTGTGAAAGTCCTATTATGTTTGCTCAAGAAATCTATGGTTACCGGATTGCCCTCCTTTTTCCGGACACACTGTATAAGGAAGAAAAATGAATTTGGCTTGCTTTGTAGTAGATACCTAACTAAACAAGTTTAGTTAAAAAAAATTACTCGAAGTAAATTTTGAATAAAACAGTATAAGAGATAAAAGTTTAACCATTGCAGGCCCTACTGTTTATCCAGTATGTAGTTGTACAGGGTAAATGTTATGCTGCGATTCTCCGTCTTGGTGTGCACTTCATTTGTTCCACAATAGGCATTAAATACTTGAAAATTTGTTTACTTCTTTTATAGTCTAGAATTTATTTAAACATTTTTTTTACTGTTGTTTGTAAGAGAAAAAATCACATTTGCTAACTCAGTATTTCTAGATCAAAATGGACAAAAGACTAATCAAATATAACTTAGACAAACTAATTTAGTAAAAAAACTATAATATCATATTGTTGTTCCGTTCTTGACATACCGTGTTCAGAAAATTTTATCAAATACACACACACACTTAGGCTGAAAACAGACGAGGCGTTTTGTGCCAAGTCGGCCGCCGATTCTGCAGACGAATCGTCGTTTGCTTCACTCATTATGAATGTATTAAAACAGACGATACGTCGGTGACGAATGTCACCGCCTACGCGACGAGCGTACGGTGTTCCCAACCATGTGCCGAAAGCGTTTTTATGACTTTAAGCGGCCCTTCATAAATGTACTAACTCTTGTGCAACACAGACACCGGCGGTTTTTGATCGGTACGTATACTGCAATTTTTAAATTATTTTAGTGACAGATATGGAAATAAATATCGAACAATTAGTACATGAAATTTAATAGTTCATTAAAAGATGTCATAGACATTCTGACGAAATTAAAAAAACTTCTCATCGACTTGTTTGATTTCATTGTACAAAGTGTAAAAGTATCCTTTATTTTTTCTTTCACTAATAATTGGGTGTGTCCACATTTTACGATTCTTTTTTTCTTTTTAATCTGAAGTATAATACACCTAGAAGTATCACAAACTCTTCAACGGAATCCATTATTTCAAACCGGGTGTCTGAATGAACTGACAACAACGTACTGAGGAAATTTACTAATGCTTATAAAACGCTCGGTATATTTTGATCATATGGAAAACGTCGCGGTGTCCAGCCGCCTCATTTGTTTTGACGTTTCGTCTGTAGAATCGGCGGCTGTCTCAGCAAAAAACGTCTCGTCTGTTTTCAGCCTTAGGCTGAAAACAGACGAGGCGTTTTGTGCCGAGACGGCCGCCGATTCTGCAGACGAATCGTCGTTTGCTTCACTCATTATGAATGTATTAAAACAGACGATACGTCGGTGACGAATGTCACCGCCTACGCGACGAGCGTACGGTGTTCCCAATCATGTGCCGAAAGCGTTTTTATGACTTTAAGCGGCCCTTCATAAATGTACTAACTCTTGTGCAACACAGACACCGGCGGTTTTTGATCGGTACGTATACTGCATGGTTGCCATTTGACGCGATTTTAAAATTTTTTAATTATTTTAGTGACAGATATGGAAATAAATATCGAACAATTAATACATGAAATTTAATAGTTTATTAAAAGATGTCATAGACATTCTGACGAAAGTAAAAAACTTCTTATCGACTTGTTTGATTTCATTGTACAAAGTGTAAAAAGTATCCTTTATTGTTTCTTTCACTAAAATTGGGTGTGTCCACATTTTACGATTATTTTTTTCTTTTTAATCTGCAGTACAATACACCTAGAAGTATCACAAACTCTTCATCGGAATCCATTATTTAGAAACGGGTGTCTGAATGAACTGACAACAACGTACTGAGGAAATTTACTAATGCTTATAAAACGCTCGGTATGTTTTGATCATACGGAAAACGTCGCGGTGTCCAGCCGCCTCGTTTGTTTTGACGTTTCGTCTGTAGAATCGGCGGCCGACTCAAAAAACGCCTCGTCTGTTTTCAGCCTTATACACCTATTTGCGTCAACATGAATATATTCGCAAATAAAGCTTAATAATAAAACTTCTACATCATACGAAAAAATAATAGTTTTTAAATATCTGTTCTTCCCAAGAAATCTTTCCTTAAGTTATTTATGTAGGTACATACTTAAATCATCTAGTTGTAATTATCATGGTAAACAAAAAAAATCATATGAAGTTTATCTGAGATACATGTTTAATCGAATGAAGAATGAAAATAATATGTTGTTTTTGCTACAATGACGTTCTTCAATCAACAGTACGTATAGTTTATGGCCATTCTGAATTATAGAAGTTTTCACCCAATTATCTCAAATTAGATTTCCAACTTTATCACATCATTCACGTCGATAAAATTGGGTTCGGCTATCATAAATAACCGTCAACTAGCTACCTTACCCGAATTGAATGGGTTTCGGTAACGAGTTTTTATGACAATGGAGTGATATGAAGCGTCCAACAGATGTTCCTAGAAAGGTCAACGTTGAGTATCGGCCAAGCAGCAAGGCCACCGATCTAGTCTGTTATATTTCCTTCGATGTGTGGGTGGGTGGAAATCCAGACGGCCGCGGTCGAGGTTACTGTGATAAGTGATGTAGCGCATGATTTAGAACAGTATGCTTTGGATCTTGTGCTGTCTACCAAGTTTCAGCAGGAAATGTTCTCCCTAACCAACTATTACAGTCATTCCTTACCAAATTTACATACAGAATGCCATTTATTTCATATGCATTGTTACTGAATATCTATAATATGTATGTAATTTTCCCAAAACATAACTTTAAATATACTTAATTATTTGAAGAATGATTTAATACCATCCAGGTAAAATTATAATAATAATAATATATATCTGGTACCCAGAATTTATATTGGTTATAATAAATGCTTTTATTTGACATCATATCAAAAACTATTAAAATTCTTTGCCTTTTCAGAAAAATTTAACATAATAAGCTTGTTATTATTATTATAATTATTAAAACCTTAGAAATCAAAGTTGTGCTGTGACTATTATATTGGACCATATCTGGATTCGATGAAAAATAAGTGCTATTTTCAAAAAAAGATGATAAAATTACTATTGAAAACTATAGGCCCATAGTTTGTACAATTTTGGTAAACTATTTGAAATTGTTATATATGATATAATCTTCTTTCATGTCAAATCAATATGGATTTATTGCCGGTAGATGTACAACTACTAACTTGGCAAGTGTTACTTATTTTATTGCGGATATATATCTTTGAACAATATGAAGCAAAAGAAAAATTCGAGTACTTCCCCAGGGTTTGAGGTTAGGAATATGGATAATATTTTTGCAGTGTTTGATACAAAAGCCACTAATATTGACAACTTTGTTTCTAAATTAAACAAATCGTATGAAATTATACATGAAATTAAAAACTGTGGACAACTATCATTTTTAGATATATTAGTAATTATATATAGCGAAAATAACTCAGAATTTGACATATACAGAAAAGATACCAATACTTTAAGATATATTCCTAAGGGCTTTCACCATTGTGCTCAATACAAAATGGCGAGTATTAATTTTATAATCCATCGCTTATTAAGTTTCCCTCTTAATAAGCGAATGATTGAAAAGAAAAGGCATTGATTACAAATATAGCTGTGTTTTTGATACAATTCTAAATGAAAGTAGCCAGGTGATAAAAACACACTAAATGATACTGTGAAGGACCACCTCAATAGAGGGATACAATTCCTAAATGTAACCGGAAACGAAAGTTGCATTTACCTTATGGATTTCTTTAACAGCACATGAGGGCCCCATCCATTGAAGATTCACATTCACATCATTTATCATTTCTTTATTATTGCTATATAAAACTTGTTTCTGTCCCGGGCACTTTAACTTAAGTTGCCCAAACATTTTATAAGGATTTGTTCTCCTTTTTTTGTAGGACGCTTTTAGAACAATGAATTATGAATAGCTATCTTGCCGCCAAAACCATCTTATGTCAACAACTGTCATTACACAGATTATGCAACCTTTATTTTGTAACACGAAACCGCGAAATTCAAACAGGAAACGAAAATAAACAGTGTGTCCTAACACTGTGAGTAACTGATATCCTGTAAGTTTAGTAACGGTTATCCTGTAAGTTTAGTAATGGATATCCTGTAAGATTAGTTGATATAATAAATACAAAACGTAAATTTAATGAGACACTTTGATTCGTCGACTTTTCGAAATTAAAGAGAAATTCTGATATTTGTATCGATTTCATACGGTGCTATATTCACCCGTGGTACTGGTACATTTTTTAAAGATAGGTATGACAGTTGGGAAATAAACTACAACAATTTTTAGGCAATCCAAAAGACAAAATGTAAACAAATGGAAAGTCAGAGATTTACGAAGTTGGCTGTAAGGACTGTTAGTTGTAATCAAGAGTACACTTGATTTAAAAAAAAACTGGTACAACTCTTGTAATCGAAAATCTTAATAGTTTAGTTGTGTGCATATGTCTGTAAGTAGGGCTGGCCAGGCATGTCGAGAGGGGGGTGGAGAAGAGGTGATTTACCCCGGACCTGGGTTTTTTGGAGGAGATCGGTTTTCTTTATGTTTTTAAACTTATTAAACCTTTCTCTTTTATTTTATTCAAATGGAATTTTAAAAAATAATTAGAAAATAACTTTTTCAAAACATTTTCAAGCCTGCCATATTATTGTTTAAAAAAATAATATTTGTTACGGATAATTCTACTAATGGTTGTAATTAAAATACTAACTGAATAATGATAATTCTATTTTTAAAATAAGAACACAAAAAATACCACTTGAGATTAAAAAAAATGTAAACAATGCAAACTGAACATAAAAATACAATAAAAAAATAAAATAAATGAACTTCAATTACGTAATACAGAATTAACTAATATTTTGTCATTGATCCATTACCGTCTAAAACTGCCTGAAGTCTTGCAGGCATGGACAAAATCAGATTTCTTGCAAGGTCAACTTCTTGCGACAAGTTCTCCCAAGCGTCTTCAATTATCCCTTCCAATTCTTGGGCATTATTTGGATGGTTATTTAATTTTCTTATATGTTTCACCATTAGTCCCCATACATTTTCAATTGGATTTAAATCAAGACTTTTAGATGGCTACGGTAACAACTCTATGTTTTTATTAAGAAACCATTGCCCTGACACGATGGGCCGTATGTATGGAGCAGTTGTCTTGTTGGAAAATAAAATTATTTTCCGGAAATACCTCTATTACTGACGGCAACATAATATTGTCTAATATTTCAATATATTTAATGGAATTGAGATGACCACCACTGTTCCAACACACACCTAACCCATTTAGGCTCATCCAAGCCCAGACATTGACTGAAAACCTTGCTGATATTTGTGGATCGAAAGTATATTTTTCGTCGTATCTAGCGGAAGGAGGCCTATATACGCGAACATGTCCATCGTTACAGGATTTAAAAACCTTTTCGTCAGAAAAGACAACTTGTCCCCAGAAGTTTTCATCATTGATTATATAGTTGAGTGCAAAAATAATCCTACACTGCTTCTTTTCTTCTGAAAGTTTGTATTTTTTTAGCCGCTGAACAACTCTTCAAGCCGATTTGTAGTTTTATTCTTCTGCAAGCAGTAGATACCGAAGCAGGGAAATTTGTCTCTGAAATTGCATTTACTGCAGTCTGAAAAAGGTTTTCTATTAGGTAATTTATAAGATTTTCATCTTCTTGATTATTGCTCTTTCTGGGCCTACCGGAACCAACTTTAGGGGATAACGTTTGGTTGGTTTCCCATTGTTTCTTAACACTCATCGTGGTTTTACTCACATTGTATTCAGCAGCAAGTCTTCTTATGGACCAACCATCTTCAATTTTAGAAACAATTCGAAATTTTTGAATATCTGTTAGATGTCGAACCATTTTTAATAATGACGCCACTGATTAACGTCAAAGTGACATTTGTAAGACTATTAATATCAATCAAAAGAACGAATGATTTACATAGCTAAAAGAAAGTGTACCAGTTTTTATTGAAATCAAGTGTACTTTGGATAAACCAGACGATCAATTCAAATTAGATTCAAGCATATGGCTCATTTCAAATATGGTAGAACAGATGTCAAGTGTTGCCCAACATGCGTTTGAGAACAGTGTCTGTTAAAGACCTCCACACTACTTATTAGTGTATAGCGTTGTTGCCTACTTCTATTTACTCTCGCGTATCTCAAAAATTTCCTAACGACCTATGTACACTTTGTGTAATATTATGTTGTATATTTATTTGTACTTTCCGGCCGTTTAATTGGATGTTTATCTCATCTGTCTGAGCAGCTGCACTCCTAAATAAATACATAAATAACTTAGAAAATACTGACCATTTAGCAATTTTCATCCAAAGAATTATTAAGAGTAAGCCATAATTTTTTAGGTAACCCTATGGCGCCCTACGTGGGTCAATTTTATATTTTTAAAATCATAGAAAAAGTTAGTATTTATCAAATAAAGCATTTTCGCTGCTATTTTTTTTTCATAAGGTACCCAGACAATGTGTTTCATATGAAATAACAAAAATTATTCCTCTCCAGGATAAATCCATCACTCTATAGAAATGAAGATACTATTAAATAAAAAATTTAGTACATGAATTTGTTTCTAAAACATGATCCCCGTGTATGCTTTTACTAAAGACGTAATCAAGCTGATCTAATGTTAGAAACTATGTAATAATGCTTAAAACAGAATATTTTATTAAGCGGAAGCTATGGATTTTGGAGGTGATTTCACTTGAATGAAATTCTATGAATATTTGTGCAGCGGTTTCTAAAATATGAATAACTTTGTCGGTACATAAACTTTTCTGAATTCCAAGTAGGCACTGATGGAAATAGAGTATCGTTTCTTACTGTGGGTAAGTATTATATCGTGTTAAACATTCTTTCGAGTACAGTTTGGAAGAAAATATTTTACTTATTTTTAGACTAGATCGGTTTTTGTTATAAAACAATAAATCCATTTAGCATTGTAAATAATAAATTTAATTAACAGCTTAAATAAAGTCAGTTTCGGTACTTTAATGTGTGATACTCTAAGGGTCCACATTATATTACACAATATTACAAAAATATAAAAACTAGAAATATTTTCATAAAAAATAATTACTACATTCATAAAATACTCATTCAAATATTAATTAATTTCAGCATTAGCATTATAGGTATTTAATTACGTAGGTTTATTAATACTTCTACTTTAATAAAACTTGATTTAATATTGACAGCCGTTATATCCAGTTGAGTGAATTGGCGATGTATTTATAATTTAAATTGTTTTCAATAAATATCAATAATGTTTAGAAATTTCAATTTAAGTTAATGCGTTTCCATAATTCAGCATTAAAATACAACATATTAAAAATAAAAATACATAATAATAATAATATTTATTAGTGCTAATAATACAAGAGTATTTACACGATCAAAAATGGCACAAATACAATATAAGAAATATGCAAATAAAAATACATACATACATACATATGTGTGTGTGTGTGATATATATATATATATATATATATATATATATATATATATATATATATATATATATATATATATATATATATATATATATATATATATATATATATATATATATATATATATATATATATATATATATTCTTGTTGTTTTCTCTTGGAAATATGGTTCTTGTTTTAATAATTAATTTTTTAGATTGTGATGGAATTCATTTATTAGTTTCTTTTTTTTCGTATAAACGTTTCGGATTTTCAATATATTCTTAAATTTCGATTCTCAAATGTGGCATTAAACTAATTTATTAACGTCAATAATGCTTATTGTAAACTATAAAGTGCCACATAGGATTTTTTCTCGTTTAAGTTTGTGACGTATATTTCGGTTTCACCCTGTGGGAAGCGACAGTTATCTATTAAATGAGTTATTAATATGTTGTATATTGTTACGTTGTAAACAAATAGCATTACTTCTATCATCATTTAATGTCTAGTTCAAGCGAAAAACTTATTATTCAACATCCCACTACAAGTATACTTAAAATAATAATTTATTATATTAATTAATTTATTTACTTTTTTTTTCTATGTACATTAGTAACACACATAAAAACTTATTTTCGTACATAAATTATCTTGTCAAAGTGTACCACACTACAACCAGATAATCACCGGATATTCATTACTGACATGCAGGTCAAACTAAATGTTGTTACCAGTAACATACATAACATAAATTTAACATAAGGAACAGAAAATGAAAATAAATCAATAAGCTCTCTTGATTTGACTATAAAAACACCTATTTTTTCTCTTTTCTCTTTTAAGTAAGTTAGCAGCACATAAATCATGATACATAGAGTTTTTAGCATTCCGTTATCCGAAACAAGTTTAAAAAAAATTGAAACAATAGGTGATCCCCATTAATAAAGTGGAAAAAGACAAAATTTCGCAAAAACATTACATAGTACTTGTAGTTGTACGCCGGACCGAAATTTTTTTTTAGAAATCTAATTTGTAATAGCTTGCAAAAATTGTTGAATGATATTTATATAAAGCACGATTTTTTTTTACTGAAATTAATCACAAACTTGCCGGGCCCCTTGGGCCAAAACTGGGCCAATTTTTTTTCTGTTGAAATATACCATATTTGGTACTAGCATGCAAAAGTTGCTTAATGAGTTTCTGATTAGGTACAAAATAAATTGTCTATCTGGCTAAATATTTAGCCGGAACCCTGCAACTGTGAATACCGATTTTTTTTGAGTGCGGCACTGATTGATTAGATCGTCATTAGTGTATATTTAAGCCTTCACAACTAATTAAAATATGCATTTATGGACAATACGAGTATCAGCAACTCAGACTTCACCACAAGGAGGTGGCTCCATAACAAGGTCCAACCACGGTTGTTTTAGTTTAGATATTTTGCTGCTTTGAATAATATGGCCATTTATTTTCAAATGTGGGTAAATTTTATCGAGGATATAATTTCGCTTGAATATAGCCATTTGCGGCTATTTTACAACAAATTTGAGATGCTGTATATGTGAACACCTTAACACATCTTTTACAGCCTAAGTGTGGCAGGGGATTTTCTCTAACTTGACCACTGGTATTTTTCTTTGTCTAGTCATTTGTTGGAGGTCTTCCTCCTTAATATTTATTGTATGGGTGGCTCTGAACAAAACATTTGCTCCAGTCGATTAATTCAGTAAAATCTATTGCGTCGAAATTTAGAGAAGGCACGTTGATAGAAAGAATACTCATATCAAATCGCTTATCCTTTCTAGCTATTATGATTCTCTTTAATTCCAACTCTCTTATGCGATTCCGAAGATTTATTATCATTGCTAGTAGTACATTTTCTGGATGTGCGAAGTAGGCATTGTTAGCAATTACTTTATCAATTACTTCCTTCACAATAATTGGAAATAGTCTGGAAAGACTTACATTTTTCCATATATGCCTGATCCCATACTGACACAATGGATGTATTTATCTAAAACCATATTGGCGCATAAACTTGTACAACGAATTTTGTTAGGGTAATTAAATTTTCTGTTGGTCGAGGTATCCTGTTTGTGGCAGCCACCTGACATGAGCTATCTTGCCTGGTTGTTCTTTAGCTAAGCTAACAGGGCAGTTTCCTTCTTTAATAGCTTTAGTAATGCGATAAATAATATTGTTTGTCTGTACTTAAAACTCTTGCTTTTCTTGCGTCAGTTCAGTATTCAACGTTATAATTGTCAATTAAACATTTGATACCAAAGGGACCTAGGTAGACATTCAGATATACCGTGTGTCCCAAATTCGATGCTCACTATTGCGATCTCGGAAACCATAAGAGCTACAAAGTCGGTTAAATAGAATAAGTTTTAGCAAATTTTATACTGATTCCAAATCTGTTAAGAAATCACGGTTAACTGAAACCAATTTTGGGATTTTCCAAAAAAACGAAAATTTTGTGATTTCTGTTTTTGGCTGTAGCCAAATAATCCTTGATCAGACAGGTTTTAGACTTTTTTGGAGACTAATATTTTGGTGTAAAAACGAATGATCGATATTTTTTTTGTTTTAGAGATATTCGGCATATCTTGTTTTTCTTATAACAGTCATATTAGTTTTTTCGTTTTTAAGATTGCGCTTAAAAGGAGCTCTCAAATGATGTATCATATGCCGAGAAAAATTGTTTTTCAAGGGACTAATTTAAAAAAAGTTATCCATTGCTTAACAAAACAAAATAGTATGCCATGAAAAATCAAAAGTTATTTTGGTTTCATGGATGTACCTAATACCAATCATTATAAAAAATAACAGTAATATTAAGGTTACCAGTTTGACATATTTAAATAATTTTAATTTTCTGTTAAAATACTGAACATAATCGACATGGAGACAATTTTTTAATAACAGCAAATTAATATAATAGGAGAAATGATAGTGAAGAAGAAGATTTAATAAAATTGTTCAATATGGTATTCATTTAGCTGAACACATTTTTGGAATTTACGCCTAACTGAACTGATTACTCTTCTGAGAGTATTGGCATTTATTGTGCCGAAAACGTCCCTAACTCTGTTTTCCAAAATATCGACAGTGTCTGGGCTTTCAAAATCATACACTTCATTTTTCACAGTACCTCAGAAATAAAAATCAAGAGGGGTTATATTAGGTGAGCGGGGAGGCCACAATACTAGTCCTCTATTTGAAATTATGCGGTTACCAAAATTTTCTTGTAATATCTGTTTAACATTATTAGTATTATGTGCAGGATAGCCATCTTGTTGGAACCAGAATTCGTTTATTTCTTGTTCTGTAAACAGCTGCCTTATCTCAGGTAAAACTTGATTTTCTAGAAGTTCACGATAGGGTGCTCCAGTTAAATTGTTGTGAAAAATGAATAAACCAATTAAAGGTAATCTAAAAATAATAATTAAGGAAAGGGTTCTCGGCAGATCATATGAGTTGAATAGGAAGAAAAAAGGTAATACGTACCAAACATTGAATCCAAAATTAGTTTGGAATCATCTTTGCGTAATTACATGCGGATTTTCTGTGGCCCAGTAGTGCCTTTTAAGGACTCCACAATTTGTAAAACAACTTTCATCTGTCCATATAACTCTCGATTGAAAATCAGGTTGTTCTTCGTATTTCTGATTAAACTAACGACAAAATTTAAGTCTTCTATCAAAATCATTATTGTTTAAAGCTTGAACAATCTTAGGTTTGTACGGATTATATTTCCTTTTTTTCTTTTGAGAATTTGTGCGCCATTTGACAATAATCACGCCCTTGAATAATAATAATAAGTATTCTTGAACAATTTACAATAGTGCCACTACTATTTAGTGAACAACTGTCAAAATTTCACTAATTACTAACTACTTTGCATGTAAGAATGCCCTTGATGAAGAGGATTTCTTTGTTCAAATTTTGAACACTTTATTGACAATTTTATGACAAACAAAACCGTAACGATCGCCTAAAAATTGATATTTTTAGAAAATTCTACAAATAAAGCAATTCCCAGTAGATTTTAAGTATATAGATAATAATCAGTCGCCGTCTAAATAAGCAACTTCCTTGTCCCTGGCTTTATAAAAACTTTTGATTTTCCGTGGCTTACTATTTTGTTTTGTTAAGCAATGGATAACTTTTCTTAAATTAGTCCCTTGAAAAACAATTTTTCCTTAGCATGTAATACATCATCTGAAAGCTTTTCTTATGCGAAATCTGAAAAACGAAAAATCCAATATGGCTGCCGTAAGTAAAACAAAAGTTACCTCGGATATCTCGAAAACAGGAGACTATCGAGCATTCGTTTCTAGACCAAAATATTAGTCTCCAAAAAGTGTCCTAATAGTGGAAAAGTCTAAAACCTGTCTGACCAAGGATTATTTGTCTACAGTCAAAAAGAAAAATCACAAAATTTTAATTTTTTTTGGAAAAAAAACTGATAGCCGTGATATCTTAACGGATTAGGAATCAGCATAAAATTTGCTAAAACTTATCCCATTTAGCCGACCCTGTAGCTCCTATTATTTCTAGGATCCCAATGGTGAGCATCGAATTTGGGACACACGGTATGTTTCCATATAGCTATATAACTATTCAATTATTATTATGTGTATTAATTCATCTATTGATCACATTTTCAGACAAATTACAAATTAAATAATTTTAAAAAATGAACCCATTTCAGACTTGAGGGTCCCGGCTAAATGTCTAATAATATCAACCCAAAAAAATATGACATATGTAGGTTATCTTGTAACCTTTCCACGCTATTACCAATTACTTTTCTCAAACAATTTTTTCTTGGTTCCTTTCGATCCGACCTAATATGTAGGCCACTTCTCAAATTTGATCGGTATAATACATCATTTAGTTTGAACAAAAATGTAGGCAGACTTTTGTTTAATGCAAAAGAAAAACTGACATTTATAAAAAGTGTATATCGATTAGATTGTTTAAAATGTAATGAAGCATATATAAGTCAAACAGATAGATCGTTTGATATAAGATATAGGGAACATATTCACACACAAAAATAACATTCCAACTTTTAAACAGAGGCCATATTAAATCTAATAACTAGATCCCGGATTCGGGGTACATCACGATATTTTCACACAAATATTGCACCGAACTGTTTAACCATTGTTATACAATACTTCAAAAAGGAAGAGGTCACGAAATTATTTCAATGTTCCACGACAATATTATGATTGTACCCGTCGAATTCGGGCTCTGCTCATAACCATTTACCAAAAATATTGCACGTTTGTGAAAAAAGTAAAAAACTTAACGAAGTTATAGAAATAAACAAATTAAGTAAAAATTATAGCAACTTTTTATACAGTGTAGAAATTAAGTAACGCATAAATTCAGTGATTCCGTTGATATTAATTTTGTGGAAAAAATCTCGAAGGGGTATAGCGATTTCAACTTCAACAAATATTTTCAGTCTATTTTCAGTTTCTTATGTCATTTATTTTTTAAGTTATGACGTCATCGACTTTTTTTTAAATGACAACCTATATTTTTTATTATTGATTTTGGTATTAGTTTTTATTCCTGTTTCGACTATGTAAAATTTTTAATATGTTATTATTTGAAAAAATCGAGAAAAACAGTCTTAAATTTCAAATAACAAAAATTCATTAAACTGGGAAAATTTATCTAGTTGCCTAAGTTTGATGGAAAGTTATCGACAGCACATTCGTTTTTATTTTGAAATTATACAAATAGTTGAAAATCGAACTAGAAATTTATTAACTGCTCAATTCAAAGTTAGTAATAACGATAACTTCGTGAGGCAAACATTGGTATAAAAAGAAACTAAATTGATTAACCAGAAAAAAACTCTAACAATATCATCAAACACAAAAATAAGCACAGAAATAACAGTTGTTAAATTACATTTATAATAAATGTTCAAATTGACGACCCTGTACCATTTGACAATACCCAAGATGATTATAAAATTCATTTCTCACATTCTGAATATTTTGAGGCTATATTAACCTAATCTCATGTTGAATTCTTTGCCTGAGGTCATCTAAATTATTTGGTCGATTGTTGTACACTTTACTTTTTAAGTACCCCCATAAAAATAAGTCCAATGGCGTTAGATCAGGAGGCCTACGCGGCCATTCTATCTGACCTCTTCCCCCATCTTGCTGGGAGAACTTGGTCCGCGTACTGAGGTAGAGCGCCATCTTGTTGTAACCAAATGGTATTGTTTGATAGGTCAGGGTTATTTGCATTGGGGAATAATGCAGCTAATGCAGGCATAAATTCCAACTGTAAAAATTGCAGGTCAATCCAGTCAAATTGTTTTAAAAAAAGAATGGACCTATAATTCTGTCACCAATAATTCCTGCCCAAACATTGACTTTCTGGGGATATTGGGTATGACTTTCCTGCATCCAATGGGGATTGTCCCTAGCCCAATATCTACAATTCTGTCTATTGATATGGCCATTTAAACAAAATGTTGCTTCATCTGAAAATAAAACACACTGGAAAAACATTGGATCGCGGTTGCAAATTTCCATCATTTGTTCACAAAACTCTTGCCTATGATCAAAGTCATCTTCTGTCAACTCATGAACCAAGTGCACCCTATAAGGGCGGAATTTTTGAACTTTCAAATGTTTTAGAACTGTAGTGTGGTTTATATTGTGGTTCAAAGCAATGCTTCTACTAGTTGAATGTGGATTGTTTTCAATTTCTAGTAGCACAACAAGTTGTGCATCTTCATTTAATGTCGCCGGACGTCCAGTTTTTGGAAGATTCTTTACAACGCCATGTTCCCGAAAATTTTTTCAATCCTATTAACTGTTGATTACTTTATGGGCTGATCCGGGTATTTTTCTCTAAAAAGATGACACACTTCTTGATGTGTTCTAGCTCTGTCGCCATAACCAATCATTATTAACACTTCAAATCACTGTTTGTCGCTCAATTGTACCATTTTTATTAATAAAATAGTTTTCCTAATTCAGAAAAAGCAAAATAAATAACACTTATTCTATTGTGACATTTACAAATTGTGTAATTCTGACAGCCGTAACTAATGCGATACACCGGCAACTAGATGAATTTACCCAATTTAATGAATTTTTATTATTTGAACTTTAAGATTGTTTTTCTCGATTCTTTTTAAATAATAACGTATTGAAAATTTTATACGGTCGGAACCGGAATAAAAACTACTACCAAAATCAATAATAAAAAATATAGATTGTCATTTAAAAAAGAAGTCGATGACGTCATAACTTAATAAATAAATGACATAAGAAACAGAAAATAGACTGAAAATATTTGCTGATGTTGAAATCGCTATACCCCTTCGAGATTTTTTCCAAAAAAATTAATATCAACGGAATTACTGAATTTATGCCTTACTTAATTTCCACACTGTATAAAACGGATCTTATACTATTAAATAGATATATTTATTATTATTATTAACATCACAGATAATTCAATCTCCTGTATTCCTAAAGGGGGTTTATATTAATAAACATTTTAAATCTTTAATTTATAATGCTGTTACTTTGCCATGGGTAGAAAAAAAAAAACAATCTGACTTTTCACATTTGAATACACAATTCAGAATAAATATGCTCCTCGAAGTCCATCATTGCGTTATTTAGGGCAAATGAATGAAAGCTACTGCACTACGACACTACTTACAGAGGCTTCAGCTTCAGCATATTGGTATTAAACCATGTTTAAGCTGATTTGCTACTCTACGAAGTAGTTTCAGTAACGAGGCAGCTGGCTTGTAGCCAATACTAAAATCTCTTATACTCGGTCACTTAAAACTTATTCCGACCGACTTACCGATTTTATTACTTCATATTTGAAGTGTCAGAAAAATATTTCTAGTTCGATGCAATATCGTAATATTATATTTTGTGGATGGGAATGTTTATATTCATCTCTATTGCAGGAAAACGTGAGTTATTGCAAGACGATGGGTCATAGAAGATGTTTATACGACGCTGTTTCAACTAGCAACTATATGATTTAGTCACTAATTAATTTTAACAAATTAAATAAAAATATTCGCGGATAATCTGACACAAAATAAAACATGATATTTTAGACTATAACATGGAAATTTTTATCATATTTTGGTTAAATTTTTAGCATGTTTTGGTTAAAAAAACAGTAAAAGCCTTTTTTTATGCATTTAACAAATGTATTCTTAACCCCAACAAACGCTTCTTTTTTAATTATTAAAACAAGTCGTTCAAAACAAGTCTCTCGTATTTACCTCGGAAATAGGTGTTCCCCAAGGGTTAGTACTTAACTCACTTCCGACTAATGTATTTAGCAACGATACGTTCATATACCTACGTTCTCAGTATCATCTTCACGCAATTATGTCATAAAGAAAACTGATGATATTAAGGATTTGGGTGTAACATTTAATGGCAACATGACTGTATAAACATTATTGCTGCTTTAAAATCATTGGAATTCGTAATTTTAAACACTTTAAAAATATTCGTACATTAAATCTTTATTTCTTTTGTTCGTTGGAACCAAACTGGAATATGGCCAGATAGTTTAGAAGTTGCAATATACAATTACTTTCAATCACAATAAAAATATCCAGGAAAAGTTTTTATGTCGATATGACATTTATCCTCCTATAGGAATTGGCAACTGGGTAGTTCTGAAATACTCTCTGAATTCGCTACCAACTCGACGGAAGATGTACGGAATTGTACTCTTATATAAAACATTGAATAATAAACTAGATCGATTTGATCTATGAAGGTTCATCGAACCATATGTTCCTTTCAGACTCCACCAAACATTTCATAATAAAGTAACACGTACAAATTTATTTAATCATAACCAAATACAGAATAAAATCACAATGACAAACTATTTTTAATTTAGGTTCAGGATGTTGTGAAACGAATTTCAGTGCTAATGCTCTTTTGTGATACTTCTACTACCAAAAAATACGGTTATAATAGAGTGTATATGGAAACGTGTGGTATAGGCTGAATTCAATCATTAATTATGTATGTTATATGAAAATCCACCCCTTATTTTAAAATATTACAAGTCCCAATTACGACACAATTATTGTAACCTTTATGTTATTATTGTTTATACACTTTAATTAGTAAAAGTAAACATCATTTGTTTTGTTAATATTGAAACTGCTGATTAATTATTTTCTGTTAAATAAAGCGTAATTTAACAATGATTACTAACTCTATAAAATTTGGTATTTTTGCAAGGTCCTTTTTTACTAATTTATGTATCTATTTTTTCTATAACGCAATATAACGAAATATTGCAAATGTTCTAGAAATCTAACGTCATCAGATTCAAAGATATAAAAGTCAACACTTGCAATCCAAAGTTAGTCTTGCTTTACCTCAGATATAAATAGTTTTTGCTTTACCATAGTTTATGCTAGTTGTTTCGTTGTAAGTAATAAGAGAATACCACCTCTAATAATTGTAAACGTATATTTAATAAAGTTGTTCTTTTTTTTAAGTATTCTTTGGAAACGTTCCCATAACTAGTGTAATAACATGAAAAATCTTCTATTAGAAGTGAAATAGATTGTCCATGTTTTTCTTTGCATAATTAATTTGTGAAAAGCCTGTATATGCGTTTTAGGATATATTATGTAGTTTTCAAATAAGTATTAACAATAAGTGTTCCTTCTAGAAGAAATCAATACTTCATAGAAGTTTCAGGGTGGCTACTGTTTTCCAATTTGTTAGCCGGTTACGAATTAGAAATATCTTACATGGTATTAATCGAAAATAGATTGTACATGGTGAGGCACCCCCAGTGCTCACCCATTTATTGCCTGATATTTTTGATTTTGTAAAAAAAACCATAGTTTGGGCTATAAAATGAACGTACTGTTTTATATACAGGGTGATTGGTTTTTGCCATCATGCAAACAAGGGATTTTTTTTAAAATAGAAGTATCCTAGATATAACAAGCTTTTCAAAAAATACCGCATACTTGATATCGATTTTCAACTGTTTTGAAACATGCCAAGATATAATAAGCATTAATATTGATTTGTTTTTAAGTGATACCAGACATAGAATTCAAGCGGTGTTAAATCAGGACTTCCAGGGGGACAATGAACTATTTAATTTCTCCCAATCCATATGTTATAGTTTTGATTATAGAAATTCCATACAATTAGTATATTATGTTAGGGAGTGCCAATTCGTACCAGACTAAGTTATCTCGATAAGCTAAATGAAAATCGTCCAGATATTCTTCGACTTCATTCTCTAAGTAACCCAAATATCTTTGTTTCAGTTAAGGCGCCTTCAAAAAATAATGGTCCAATAATTTTATCCTGTATGATTCCACACCAAACACCTACCTGCTTTGAAACTGCATTTCTTGATATTGCCTAGAACTTTCTCTGGCCCAATAATAGGTATTACTCATCTGTTCAAATCATGTTTTTTGATATTATGATTTTGCCTATTAAGTTACAGAATACAAAAGTCCACCCTTTTTCACTCTCTTCACCATACATCTGAACTGGTTGTAGTTCCCATGGCATGAACTGTGTGAACATGTTTTTTTAGCATGCGTACTATACTGCGTTGTGATATATTCAATTCGATAGCAAGACCCTTTGTTGAATTTCTAGAATGTGCTCTAAAATAGGGAAGAATATTTATCCTCATTTTCTTCAATATTAACTACACGTCTATCGATGGTCTACCATTAAACGAACAGTCACTCTCAATTTTGCCTCAATTTATTATACAATTTTCCTGTGAGGTTGCTGTCTCTCAGGGAAAGTGTTCAGTATAATATTTACTTTTGTTTCAGATGCATTTCTCTCTTACTGAATATAAACATTAATATTATACTTGTCACTTCTCTCATATATAGCGAGTAACGATTCATTTTGGACAAGCTTCAATGGAAACATTATTGATATGACAGATATATCAATTGCTTCCACAGCACTCTGGCAATTTTTACAAAAATGGAAAAACGAAGTCATAATTTTTCATATTATAAGTAGCCACATTTCAAAAACAGTTGAAAATCGGTATAAAGTATATTGTATTTTTAAAACTTGTTGCATTCTCTTTCGACTGACATAAAAAAACAGGGTGTTTCCATTAAAAATAATCCCGCTTTAGCAATTTAGTCTAAAAATTTAAATATTATAAATGTCATCGTAACTTGTAAATGAATGCTAAAATGAAATAATAATGAAACTACTGGATATCTAGAACAGTAAAGAAGAATTTACGCATCCGTGTTCAATTACGTTAGTGGGTACTATAGTATTAAAATCAATCAAGCCGCTAGCCAGCGGAGCTTTAATAAATAATCATGTTGATTTTATGGTTTGGGCCATAAAATTATTATTAGCCCTCCGGTTCTACCATATAAAATTATTTTATGGGAGAGGGATTAGATTACTCCTCGTAAAAAGAGTAATTCATCTAACCCGAACCCAATATAATCAACATTATAAGTATGACAACAGGGGGGTGTAAAACTTACTTCAATATATTCATCGTGTTGTGACGATGTCCTTATAAAGAACATATAATTATCTTAGTAGCTGTTGAATTACTTACTAGTCAATAATAATAAATAGAAACGTCATACTGTAAAGGATAAACGTATCAGGGGAATATCCGTTTCAAAACTAAATTATATATGCTTATATGTTCAGAGTCAGATGTAATTACACTGATACTATGTTACAACTAAACTTGTTATGCTACACAAATACGCTGAAGATCAATTATTGACATTATTCAAGAAAATAATTGCCCATTTCATATGCAAGTAACTTTTTCCCACGTTTTCTGTTAGTATATTATTGCCATGTTCAATAGTACCTTTCTATTTCACTTTTTTTAAGAGATACAACGATCAACAAAAACTATGCAGTGAGTGTACAGAGAAGTCACAGATATGATGGTAATATGCGGCTTTCATCATGATTCAATACGTCCATTTTCATTTTTTTTACTCTTTTTGCCACACTTAAAATTGATACTGATATTGGTATGATAATTTTTACAAAATAATGTTTTGAAAATATTGAATTAAAAATGTACCTCTATAATGCGAAGGTTGTCTTGGAGAAAACAGGGTGTTTTTTTCTAATACTGTGAAAGTTTCTTTCTGTAAATTGAAATGAATGACGTATTTATTTATTTAAGTCATGAAGTATATTTCAAAGAAGAAACTGTTAATTTTCACCATGATGGAGATAATTTCCAGTGGACCACTAATAGGAAGAATCGATTAATTCATTCTGATGCTCGTAAAGAGACAACCATTATTGCTTCAGCAAATCTAGACACCTTCATTTGACTAGCGATCATAGCCGAAATTTAAAATTTTTTACAGGGAATATTTAAATTGGAAATTAGAATGTAACTTATGGTACCACAGGAACCATATGGAGGAGACTCTTATATATTAAGGAAGTATATATTAGGCCGGGCCGAAAAAATTTTTTTTTGATTTTATCAAATGGCTAGTTGTCAAAAGTTGGGACTAGTATTTAAAAGATCTCACACCAAATATGGACCAGATTAAAAAAAGTTTAGCCGGGCCCCCGGGCCCCAAAGAATAATTTTTTTTCTCAAAAAAAAATTTCAGGGCTAGTTAAAAACTGTTAGTATACGGTTTATGTAGTCTCCAAAAAAAAATTTGTTCATATATCTGTACGTTAGACTGGGCCCCTTTACGAAAATTGAATTTTATATTTTTTTGGTGTTGACTAAAATTAAGAATACACGTCCAGGCGATCGCAAACTGCACAAAGGTCAAAGTAAGGACAAGCATTTGAGTATTTATTAAGGTACGCATGCGCTAGCACCATTGCTTGACGAATTATCAATCAGTTCGTTGTCATCACAACAAGTGATCAGTCGGGCTTGGTAAGATTTGTGTTTTGTGACTTTTTAATATTGGGTTTTATTTAATAGTTCGGTACGTTTATAAATACAATGCCGCGGATGCCGAAGCAAACGCGTGCAAACGCTTGTATGTACATTTTTGGTAGTGAAAAAGACATTTTACCAGAACAAACAAGTGTATTGCCAACGTACGAGGAGATGATACGCTGTTTTCAAAGTATTCGCTTAAAATTGAAAGGTAACGGAAGCAAGCAGCCAGAAGCAAGAGAAGTTGCTTCTATTGTCGCCTCCAAAATAGAAGAGGTTTGGAAAAAGCTTCGCTACCTACTGTTGTTCACAAAAGAGTAGTAGATATGATACTACAATATAACAAAAAATATCAAACGATCATTAAACCTTTAAAACGTAGAAATACTACTTTTTTTACAGAAAAATTGGAAATATTTAAAATTGATGCTAATCGGTTGTTTGATATTTGCTCATGTAAATGTGAAAACAAAATGTTATGCAAGTGTGACAAAAATAGGAAAATACCAGATCTGGAATGGAGTTTTATAGAAGACCAGAGAAATATGAGAAAAAATGGCAATCGGTAACGTTGACAAGGAAGTAACGGCTATTTTGGCAAAGAGAAGCGAGGGAAAATTTTATGAGTCTCAAAGGCAATCTCTTATTAATATTAATGCAAATGCATCTTTAGAAGAGCCAATTGCTGGTCCCAGTGGACTTTGTCGTGTTATAAACTCACCATCGCCGTCGGAGGAAAATACAACATCGAACATAAATATGAATAATAGTAATAGTAGTGATAGTCCATTAGGAGAGGACTCAAATGACGAAGAATTTGTATGGTCTTACCCTCTTGTGAAGCGCAATAAACAAAATACAATTCACAGCAAGAAAAGACTATGCCTTACTCACACTTCTAAAGCTGCCGATCTGACAGGTGTGTCCAGTAGAACTGCTGCAAAAATTGCGAATGCCGTTTTAGAAGACGTTAATTTAATTTCCAAACAGAATATGGCACTCGTCATCGACAAAAATAAGGTTCGAAGAGGTGTTAAGAAAAATAGGAGTCAACTTCAAGATGCAAACAGGAATTTGAATAAGTCAATTAAAGGTATCTATTTTGATGGAAGAAAGGATCAAACCATAGTATTCGAAAACGCCCGCCGAATCATTAAAACCGAGGAACATATTGCCTTAATTGAAGAACCGGGTAGTTCCTATTTTGGGCATGTAGCCCTTAATCAATCCCGAGCCATAGATATTGCCGATGGAATAATAGGCTACATTCAAAGCCATAATGTAGATTTAGGAAAATTAATTGTTATTGGTTGCGATGGTACAAACGTCAATACCGGCTGGAAAGGCGGCGTAATTCGACTAATAGAAAATCGAGCAAATAAATCATTACAGTGGAGTATTTGCCTGTTACACGCTAACGAGCTTCCACTGCGACATTTGCTACAAAAACTAGATGGACACACAAAAGGTCCTTATTCGTATTCCGGGCCGGTTGGAGCGCTTCTTTCTCACTGCGAAAAAATGCCTGTCGTTAAATTTAAACCAATTAAAACTGTTCTTCCTCCTGTAAAAAGAACACGACCTAAGTACAGATCAAAAATATCTGTATAAGATAACTAAAGCGATTGGAGATGGAGTAGTACCTCAAAAATTTGGCCGAAAAATGTCCAGGAAAAATGGGACACTCACGTTGGTTAACGACAGCCAACCGCATTCTTAGAGTATATGTGGCTACAAACGATCCTTCGGAGAATTTAAAAATACTAGCAGAGTTTGTAATAAAAGTATATTCGCGTATGTGGTTTGAAATAAAAACTCGGCCACAGCTGGAAAATGGTGCAAGACATCTGTGGAAATTAATCCATGTTTCGAAAGAACTACCAAATCATGTAACAGCAATTATCAATAAAGTGCTCCAGGACAATGCTTATTTCGCGCACCCGGAAAATATTTTAATATCAATGTTAACAGATACACGTCCACACATTAGGGAGGTAGCCGTTAGAAGAATTGTAAAAGCTAGGAAATCTGACATAAAAAGTCGCATTTTCAAAGTGCCCGAAGTAAATTTTAACGCAGAAGATTATATGGATCTTATAGATTGGCTGAGTTGTACTGTAACAGAACCTCCCCTAGTGCAGCATTTGTGTGACCAGGAATTGTGGGATATTGTTAGACAGGTTCCCAATTTTGACAATTTTCCTTGTCATACTCAGGCGGTCGAGAGAGGTGTTAAAATTATTACCGAGGCTTCAACAAAAGTATGTGGTGAGGAATCCAGAGATGGCTTCATTCGAGCTAAACTTGACACCAGAAAGGACTTGCCAAAATTCGAAAGTAAATATCAATATTATGCTGCAAGACCTGAGTAAGTAAAAGTATTGAGCAAAGGTGGGAGGGGTGGGTGGAACTCAAAGTGCAGCTACCTCCTTCGGACTGTAAAATATATCGTATAATAATTCAATGTAATCATTGTTTAGTATAAAATAAAGTAAGTAACTAATTTTTGTGCCAAATATTGATTCAAGCTAAGAGCTGCACAGAAATATGCAATTTTTCGACCACTAACTACACTTTTTTTGTTCCGGGGCCCGGTTAAAAAATTTTTAATCCGACTGAATTTTTTTTTGCAATATAAGGGTACCGATATGTATATGCTGAGCACTAGCCCCACCAAAAATTTTGAAAAAGAAAAAAAAAATTTTTTGAGGCCCCAGGGGCCCGGCCAAAAAATATTTAATCCGGCCCAAAATTGGTATTGAGTATTGCGGCTACCATATACATATTTTTTTCGTCTAGCCCGCTTTTTATTTTTAAAAAAAATTTTTTTTTGCCTTTTTCGGCCCGGCCTAGTATATATCTATCTACACATGAGAAAGAGCGGAGTTGTTTGTCTTATTGTATGGGAAAGAGAACGCTTCTAAATGCGTCAATCAAGCCTTCTGCTTTAAGAATATCTGAACGAAACACAATGCTAGAACACACCGTGCTCGCAGTTAATATATTGTTTAAGAAAATTGACTCTTATAAACGATATAGCCTTCTTGTTCGCTCGATTTCAACACAATTGAGTTTATGAATAAATATCCTAAAAAATGAGAGTATTGTTGAGAGGTATGAAACTTCTCGTAGGTCTAAGCTACTATCGACACATATATAAAAGTTCATCTCGTAGTTCGCAACTATCTTAAGAATGTTTAGAACATACGCAATATTAAAACAGATCTCCAAATTTTTTACATTTTCGGAACTGATACTTGAGGCCACTCAACTGTTTATGAATAATTTCCTGATATGTTTTATGTGTATATTTTTTTATATTTATTATATAAATATATATAAAATATTCTCATAACTACTACTGCCACTATTACAGACAGAGGTACACTTAATATTCGAACATACTCGGTCAATAAGCTTGTCAAAACTGAGGTCATTCACACTCGTTATTTACTTCATAGATGTATATGAAGATATTTTGGCAAATATTAATTTATATTACGGCCATTATGTCAATGATAGAAATTGATCTATTGTTATTTTGCATTGTTTTTTTTTTGTCAATGGAAGTAAGCTCATAAAAGAGCTTGAGGCTAAACTTAAAGTGGGTCACGTAATTTTGATTGATTTTGATTTGTTGAAGGAATATTTTTACCCCAGATATTACAATAAAAACAACTACAAAATTCTCGCACTATTCTTAAATATTTATTGTGAGAATAATTACAAAATTAATAAGATAATACAAAAATAGCAAAAGGAAAATAAATGAAAGGAAAAAATAGGAAAATGAAGATTCTTGACATAGGTACATTATTATTTTTTTTGGTTTAGATTATTTTAGTCGACTTTAATTAATAGTATATTTTGAACGTCTATTAATCCAATATGATTATTTTCTATCTCCTTGTCCGTCGTATCATGCGCCTTGCCGTCTGTTTGACAGTACACACCATTATTCAAACCATAAATTAAAAATCATCTACTGTGGGTTACATAATCAGTTTTGGGAATACAGTGTCACCAAAAATGATAATTTACTTGAACAAGTTTTTTCCTCAACTAAAACTGTCAACAATTTATTCAGCATATTGCTTATTTCATCTAACAATAAGATAATATTAATGTTAATAAAATATTCGTTTTATATATATTTTTATATCTGAATTGATTGAAGTTCTATTTGATCAATACTGTTATTTCAACATTGACAGTTGAGATTTAAACGTCAGAGAAGTGTACTTCACTTCTCTGACTGAAAATATTAATAGATCGCATACTTGAGCAAGATGTAAGTATTATGCTATGTATGTATCTGATATCTTATTAATAGTATGTTACGACAAACTTCATATACAGAGTGTGCCAAAGTTTACGTTCTCACGGATAGCATATAAGACCTTAGTCAGGAAAGATTTTAGTTGCCTTTCAAGGCCCGCATCGTGCTCATCAGAATTTTAAAGGGGAATCGGCACCGTGAAAATAAACAAACTATAATAAAGGGCAAGGAAAATCTTACTAACGAACTAAAAAACTATTTAAAAAAATAAAAATTACACTGGTTACCGAGTGCTAGGCGAGTCTCTCTTCCCTACATTTCTCTGACAGTTCCAAAAAGATTAATAACTTTACATGTTACTACCCTGCGCTATCTTAAACGGCCAAAAGCATTAATCTCTTGCCGTACTTAGGAATTTCACGATAGGTAAATTCTATGACCATAAAACAAGATGAATCAGTTTTCAAAATTTGAGTATTCTTATTTCTGGACATAAAATCTGCTCCAGTATACTGAAGAATAAATTTCATGTATAAATTAAAGACCATGATAATTAGGTCTTATATATGTATATCATAAAAATAAACAGACCAGAAAGTTGCTGATAAAATAACGAGAGCTGAAAAATGTTATAACTTTCCAAGGTAAGAATTGTCTGAAAAATTTTCAGCTAGTGAATAAGCTATTAAGTATTTCTGGCAAATGTACTAAACAACTTTCGTACAACACAGCACATAAAACGGATATTCGTTTGAAATATTTAAATCAACAATATGTTAGCACAATTATCTCCTACCTATACATACGTTCGTTAAAAACTAACATGTACCTGGCTTATCGATTTTCAATGTGTTACCACTTTTACAGCATTTGTTCCCTAGGGAAAAGTATGTGAATAAATGTCCATTGTGCTGTTGTTGATAGAACGGGACGTAGAGCAACATGCTACAGATTATTGTTTAGTTCTTTAATAGAGATATTTGATTTAAGCTATAGTTAATTAAAATCTAAAGCAATTATAATTAATAAAATTTGTTAAAACCTATGCTTAAAACTACTAAATTACAGACACAGGCGCTTGAGGTGATTAACATCAATTTACTTTCTATTTAGTTCATGTTACGATTAATTGATGTCGCACCCTCCGTATTATATTGCGAATAGAAATATCAGGATGTTAACATAAGTATACCCGGATTTCCATTGATGTAAAGCGGAAGACTGTTAAAATAATTATTGCATAATATCGTTAATTGTTGAAATTACATATTTTCAATTTATTTCATAAATGTATGTATGTCTCAGAAAATACCGCTTGAACATGAATTCTAATCCTTTAGGTAAGGTAAATACCTTACCCAGGTCAGATTTTAATTTTCATAGTAAATGTTACATTCCAAAGATTAACTAAATTAATAATTTCTTGAAAGTTTAGTGATCTGCTACACCTATATTGATGTTGCAGTTTAGTGGGAATATGTCCTGAGGATGCTAATAAATGTAGCGCAACGTCGACTAAATTAAAAAAGTAGTATATCTTTGTTTTGATTGACCTATTCCCACTAAGTTGTATTATTAAATTAATAATGATAACTTGATGAATTTGTCGTGCAAATCAAATTAGTATTTTAAAACTACTAAAATCATTTAACTTCACAAAATAAATAGAAAATATTAAATTTTTGCATTAATACATTTGTCAAATGGAAGGAAAATTGGTACTGACATTGATCGGTACATATGTACTTTTTCTAAATGACGCTATTGATATTATAGAAATGGTAAGACGTTGCACAGAGGGCCAGAAAATTCAAAAAACGGCCAAAAATCTGAAAATGGGTTAAAAGGCTTTAGAATCTTAGGCTTTACATGGAAAAAATAATTAAAAAAATTGAATTACCCGGGGGGTAACTTTTTAGGGGGCATAAGGTTATTAACTATTTATTAGACTTTTTGATCATTGTGCAATAAACTATTTATTAACAAAGAAATTACTAACAAAAATAATTGAATCCCAATAAAATACGCTACCTATTACTAAATACAGTATAATTAATATTAAAATTAATACTAAAAACCAAAAAAAAAAAAAAAAAAAAGCCCCCCCCCCAAAAAAAAAAAAAAAATATTTTTAACCCGGCCGACCCCCCCCCCGGGGGGCCCCCCCCCCCCCCCCCCCCCCCCCCCCCCCCCCCCCCCCCCCAAATCTATATCACTGACGTCCTCGTCTTCCTCGTCGGATGAGAAAAATTCGCTGCTTCACGTCTCAGGTTGTGGTACTCTAGGACATTCTGAATCCATTGATTCTAGCGAGGGTGCCTCTAACAACGAAATAACTTCAGGTGATATAATCGAATATTTTCGTGATGGGCACTGCCGCAAAGATGAAATTACTAGATCGGAAATTATAAAGAGTCTGTTTAGCAAATCTTGGTTTCCTGATGTACGGCAAATTTTTCGAGTGTGTTTCTCCCTAAAACTTTTAAAATCCTTATTTCTCGATTCTTGGGCCTCTTCTGACAATTGACCGATAGGTAGAATAAATAGTTTCTTTGATTATTATGGCTATATGAAGTAATATGTTATGTACACTAGCGGGCATATAATACCGGATATTTAGCGACATATAATCTTGCGGTTTCCAAGCATATTCCTCAAACGCTCTCACGTCGATTGCATAACCACAAGATAAGGTGCGTAATATCACACCAAATCGCGTAATAACTTCTTTATCTATGCCCGTAATTTCACTGGAAAATGAGGAGTTAGCAAAAAATCGTCAAGCCGTGTTGTCGTCATTAGTGCTACCTATCGCTATCTCCACTCTTAGGTATATCCACGAACAATCCTATTCTATCTTTGAAGTTCTGCTGTATGATACGTTTCTTGTTTTCATAAACTGCTTTATTTTCGGTTCCTCGAATTTGACAAACTTTAAGTTCCAGTCGGTACAAAATGGGCAGTGAAGAAAACCTATCAGCAAGTAACTTGACAATCCAAATTTCAAATCCACAACTTCTTTTAATACTTTTTCGATGGCATTTATATCTTTGAGAGTTGCTTTACATATATAGCATGTTTGTGAATAAGCTGTTTCCGTAATAGCATTACACACTTTGCCGCTTATCATCATCATCACACAAACATGAGAAACTGCAATTTCTTCATTACCTAATATATTAGTAGTCGGTTGAAGTTCCGAAATTAGATTTTCTATGTATGCTGTCTCCTGTACCGTCAGTTCTTTCGTTTCTTTCTTGAATTAGAAGCGTACAGGTCTACAAAATCTAGTTGACGATGAACGGGGATTTTGCCACACAATCATTTTATCTTTCCCAGGTTGCTCCGCATGCAGTTGTAATGGCACTATGAACGTTAGAAACAAATAGCCACCACCAAGACCAACCTCGGCGAACATTTGTTTGTATTGTGAGTGACCTGTGCTTCCATCACTTCCCCATTTTATCAACAATTTCATATTCATCAGAAGATCACTTGATAATGAAAAAAGAACCGGTTTCTCAATTGCCGTTTTACTGTATATCCAAGAGATCTAGTAATAAAATTACTGCAGACGATTCGGTTACAATTTGCCTTTCTTTTCGAGGATAGCAACGTAATTTTGCTACCCGGAGCTTGTGATAGAAGGGATAGATATCGGCAAAATGTTCTTTTGCTATCCGTCTATGAACAAGATAGGAGTGTTTGCTATTTTTCGCTTCAATCATTACTGACAGAGCTTCGTCTGGGGTAAGTGGAATTCTTTCTTTTGACTTCTGACTGTTTTGCCAAGCTTTCCTCATTTTACTGGCTCGAGTTGGAGTGGTCAAAATTGCTTCTGAGACAAGTTTTGCTGCAGTCTCTTTTCCTTCGTTCTTAAGTTTTTTGCTTACAGCCGAAGCTAGCTCCTCGTTTTTGAACGTCGATGACAGTGTTGCAGTCTTTCGACGTTTGGTTCTTTCACTGCTTGCAGAAAATTCTAAAGCTGTACGACCACGGGCAGAGCTCCTTTCACCTCCAGACGAGATTCCTGGTTGTGGCTCAGTATCCGGATCAATTTCTTCTTGGGTTTGTTCAAATACAAATTGAACACGTAACCACTCCTTATTTTTCTCCAAAAATCTATTCGTTTTCCTTGCGCATTGATTAAGCTTTGAATAAATGGCGCTGCAAAACTTTGAATTGATATTCTTCAATTTCAACATGGCGTGTTCATCACTTTCGATTTTATAGTGTTCCACCAAATAATTGAATAGATACTCCGTTCGATTTGAACGACCTAAACCATCCTTTTCATACACGACGTCAAAAACTTGCCTTCTGGTCACCATTTTCACGTTAAAAAAACTTGGTACCACTGCAGAAGAGAATAAAAGTAAATCGGAAGACAAAACTAAAGGAAAGACCAGAAACGGCATTCGTTATAGGCTAACTTAATTTCTGTTATGCAGACATGGTATAGTATTATAAACACCTACTGAAATATTCCCAAACAACAGAAAAACAGAAAATATACAATATGATAAAGGGAATTTTGTTTTTTTTTGTTAATACGTAAACTAGTTTTATCGGAAAACATATGATAAATACAAATAAGTTATATTTTTACATTAGCTAAATTTGGGGGTGACATCACACTATATTTTTCCTTACAACTCGTGAACGGCTGGAGATATCTAAATTCTGTAAAAATATTTGATGTTCCTTGTTCAGGGTAGTCGTTTTAACCCCGTACCTAATGACCTTCTGGTTCTTAAAGTTTTGTTTATAGATAGAATAACCAATTCACCAAATACTGCTTAAACATAATATTTCAATTCAGCCTTATGCAAAACACAAATCGTTGAGTAATTTGTTGACCTAAATATGACGAAAGCACAGTTTGAGTATTTTAAAAATTGTTTAGATGAGTGTACTACAATTTTATTTCATTTCAAACTGCTTATACGTAAACTAGATTTATCGGAAAACGTATGACAAAAAACATTACGTATATTTTCCCATAAATATTAAATAAACTGAAAAATTTTAATACAAGCATAATAATGTTTGTTTTAATTATATTTTGTTTTTTTTTTGTAAAAATTCGAAAATCGGTTTAATCGTTTTTTTTTTTGGAATACTGGAATTCAAAAATCGGTGTTTTTCAAAAGTCGGTTTTTGTATAAACCCTAGTACTCACTAAACTACTTGAGATCGATGCTAAAATGGTCTAAAACTGACTCAATATAACTGACATTATTTATACTCAACAATGGCTCTTGTCCCAGTAAAACTAGGACAAGAGAAGTAATGAACTTTCGTATGTGCAGCACTTCCTTCCATAGTAAATCAAAGAGAATTAAAAAATATTAGCATCATTACTTATACCACTTAGACGTCTCCCTTCTGCGATTACTAGGTCTTATTAATAAACATCGGAGGACTTGGTATTCCTCCAGAGACGGCCATACAATTTTTTTCATGGAAATTAAGTAAACAACGTGACGACTATTTTTTGCTTTTGCGGAAGGTTACTTACGTGCGGAGATCCAACTTCAGATACCTATTTTTATTCCTTGCACTACTCGTAGTTCTAATTTGAGATACGAGCGCACAGTAAGTGTTAACATTGAAAGCGCCATTTTTGTGTGTATTTAAACTTTTCATCTTTCAATTAGTGGCACATAAAGGACGACTTTCAGTAGCGACAATATATATATATATATATATATATATATATATATATATATATATATATATATATATATATATATATATATAAATATATATATATATATATATATATATATATATATATATATATATATATATATATATATATATATATATATATATATATATATATATATATATATATAAATATGTATATATACATATATATAAATATATATATATATATATATATATATATATATATATATATATATAAATATGTATATATACATATATATAAATATATATATATATATATATATATATATATATATATATATATATATATATATATATATATATATATATATATATATATATATATATATATATATATATATATATAATATATTCTTTTAAATCAGCATATAGGATGCATTCTCGGTAGTGACGATTTGTTCAGTTTTCTCTTTTAAGTACTAATGATTTGTATAATAGTGCAAATCGGAAAAATTGTGGATAACACAAGAACGAACAAGCAAAATATTAATAAGAGATTTATAAGAAGTATGCATGCCGATACTCACACTTAGGAAATTTAGATCCCGACCTATATTTTCATCGGAAGTACCAAGTCCTGACCTGTCTATTCATCGAAAATACCAAATCCTCCGATCTATACTTAATAGTAATTTAGGCAGTTAAGTGTTAGAGTTCAAGGACGCATTTGGTATAATGACTTATTGTAATTTCGATGCCAGTTCAACCGCAGAAGATCAGTTAAACATTATTCATTTGCTAGAATGTGTAGTTTTGAGTTCGTTGCCCTTAACGTGTACAAACCCTCATAAATATGTTACAAGCGTTTTCCCATTGCCATTAACGTCAGTATTCTCACCTCACCCCAAATACTGCCACGTATATTTTGTACTCTGGTAAAGTGAGAGGCATGGTTGAGTATTTTATTTGCAATGTTAAAACATATTTACAAAATTTATTCATATGAATCTTTAATGGACGTAAATAATTTATTTTGCAAAACTAAAGTATTTCTGTTAATAGCATTGTGTACTTTAGTAGTAGAATAAATAATTTATAAATATACCGGGTGTGAACGAAGTTAGTATCACTCATATAACATTTCTGTTTTTAAGATATAAATAAGAAATTTCGGTTAAATAATAAGCAAATTTGAATTAATGTTGTTACGTTGTAAAACTGGCTTAAGTTGTAGTGTGGGTCACATACCGTTCAGGCCTACTAAATACGATACGGATTGGTGTCGCGCGCAATCCTGCAAAGATTGATGGTTCAGGAAAAATGGCAATTGCTTAACATTCGACTACATTCTGGTAGAGTTGAAGTAAAATATTACAAATTTCCTTTGCGGGGTTATAGTTAATTTTACCAGAATAATCATTAT
This sequence comes from Rhamnusium bicolor, assembly GCA_029963845.1. NCBI lineage: Eukaryota > Metazoa > Arthropoda > Insecta > Coleoptera > Cerambycidae > Rhamnusium > Rhamnusium bicolor. The sequence continues at coordinate 761,067 of JANEYF010001932.1, read as the reverse complement.
TAGTGCTCGCTGTTGTGGGTGTACCGTTTTTGGATTTGTGGAGCATTGATGTGTCTTTTTTTTGGAAGGACTTCAAGTAGTTTGGTGCGTTTTCGTCTGCTTAGAAGAAAATGTAAGTAAGTTTACACTAGTTTCTGAAATGAAGCATAGTATCAACTTTCCATAACCACTAACCACTATATGACAGTTCTTTTTTGACGAGTCATCAATGTCGACACAGGACCCTCTCTTAGAGGTCATTACCCTTAAATAATTAAATAGTTTTATCAGGTTAGTGATGTTTCGTATTTTTAACTAACCTATATGGTATTTCACGGTTCTACCGGATTCTACCCAAAATCTGCCCAGATTTTGCCCGCATTCTACACGGATTCTACCCGGAGTCTACCCGGACCCTACCTGGATTCTACGCGGATTCTACCCGGATACAGGTTTCTCTTGTATCCTTAGATTCTTTTAGAATACCTAGTCATCCTGTGGGTCAGGGTTTACACACCAGCCATTGCAAAGTTTGTATGAATATAGTGTTCTCACGTAAAGAGTGTACGTCGTAACCAAGACGGGGTAATTCCTGAACTACTGACTAGTCGTGAATCACAGATAAGCCACCTTTTACTTCCTCACCCCTCAAAGTGAGGAAGTTATGTATCCGTGAAAAAAATTTTGAAAATTTTTATTGAATTTCTGGACGAATCTCGACGAATACAAAATTTCAGAAAGAATTTTCTGTCTGTGTGCATCTGGCTGGTTCGCGATAGCAGCTACAGTTTTTGAGATAAAGCTTTCAAATTTGGTACACACATTCTAGAGGTCAAGGAAAACAGATTGAGTTCATTGATGAGCAAAATCGGTCCCAATGTCTAAAAAAAATATTAGTGACATTCCACCAATGTGACTTTTTCGAAACGTCAAAAAATGTGACTTTTTTGAAACGTCAATGTGACTTTTTTTGAAACGTCAAAATGTGACTTTTTTTGAAACGGCAAAAAATGTGACTTTTTTGAAACGTAAAAAAATTACTTTTACTATAAACTCCACCACACGTTCAGTTTTACTACGGTGAGGAAGTGCTGACCCCAAGTAACTGGCAACGGTTTTTAATATACAGATTAATATTACTTATTATTACCATTTGTCAATATTACATATTTATAGTTATGTGTTATACGTTGATAAACGATTTTTTGTGTAACTCGCTTAGTTGAAGCGGCCAAATGTCATTTTTGCTAATAATATTTCATTATCAGATACGTTTATCATACCTGCAATTAATTATTATTGCCATTAACCTTAAACTACAAGGCTTTTTCTTCCAAGATAACAACCCGAACTCACACCCAATTTTCCCGAGTAAAGTATAGAGAGCCAGCTAGTGTGTCATTCGTTATCCACTGCCTACGAGTGGCACACCACAATAAATCTCCTTTTCTTACTACGCGTCTAGGAGTGAATAGCTCTGACCCATATGTTAAACAGCACTCTTTTTCTTAGACATAACAATATGCACGTAACAATGTACATAAATAAAATTATTCTACTTCCGGCTTAGTTCTAGTTCTTGGCTGAATGACTGCTGTAAAATATTTCCTTTAGGGTCATTAATTATTGGAAACAGGCTCGAATTAACCACGGGGCAAGTGGGGCAATTGCCCAGTTTCACAAATTGAAAAGGGGGCGCAAAAATTGTGAGAAAATAAAATTAACGCGCCGAAAAAATTACTATGATAATTTTCATAATGTTACTGTCATCGTTAGAGTAGTTATTGGCAAAAAGAAAAATTAAACGCAAATCATTGAAAATTTCGGGGGCGGGTTTTTGTTTTCAAATGGCGTGGTGTCTTTGTTTTAAGTAGCGTAAAATGACGTACTGCTGACATAATGCTGTGATGTAGTTACTCTACTCGCGAATCTACGAATATTACTTGTGCATTCGTACGATTGTGCGTGAATTAGGAACTAGAGATGGGTAAAGTCGAGTATTTAAGAATCGAGTTCTCGAGTACTTTTAAGAATTTACTGAGAACTGAGAACAATAGGAATATGACGAAATCGAATGCGGGCTTAGCATTGCACGGAGCATTGCCCGGGCTGTATTTGGTTCTGGGTTGACATATTCTCGTACACCTGTACATGCTTATCTACCTAGTTTATTTACGTTTAGCACTGTTTGGAAACTGATGATACTTTGCGGCAATATTATATAATTTAATTACGAATGTTATAGTTAATAGTCCAGGAAATATGAAACCAGGAAAGAAATAATATCGAGAACCAAAAACGGCAGGAATCTACCCAAGCTGATATGAGAACTAAGAAAGGTTTGAGGATTGATGAACAGACTGGGGAGTCCGAGACCGAGAACCAAGTCTGATGCCAGAATCGAAAACTGATAATATCGATCCAACATCATTATGGCTGTATCATGTTATTAGTGCTCGGTACCCGGATTTCGAATAATTCTGCAAAAATTCTTGAGGACAGCGAGAACTTTTGAGAATCGAGTACCTCTCGATTCTTACACACAGATACTCCTATCACTATTAGGAACAATCATTTTACCGTTTAGTTATGTATTGTATTATGAGCACAATATCAGTTTCTTAAAAAATTATATAATTCTTTCTGATGCTGGCATACGAGAAAAGAGTAAGGTGCTTAAAACTGTTTATAAAAATGATCTGGATAGTAGATTTCCTGAAGAATGTGTTTAGTTTAAATATTTTTTTAAATCATTACACTAAAGCAGACTAAACGAGACAGACATAGTGACATTATTAATGGCACACTCACGAGAACATGACCAGTTTAAAACCGGTCTATCTCTAGGAATTGACAAATGATCTTAGCTACCAAACAAGACGCAGGTTTAATTCAACGCAAGTCGGGGCTTTTGTCAGATGAGTAGTTGTTTCCTATAAATCTTATTCAGAATATAGTTTAGCCCACTAGGGGCAGAGGTGGCAGCTCTTGGCACCTGCTTTGCAGGTCGCTAACAGTCACTAAACACTATGTCTGTCTTGCTTAGTCTGCTTTAAGCTAGTCTGGTTTGCAATTATTATTTGTCTTTTCCGTTACTTATGGCATACTGACGAGAACATAACAAGTTTGAAACAGGTCTATGTGTAGTGAGGAACTGACAAATGATCTTAGCTACCAAAAAAGACTTGCAGGTTTAATACAACGCAGGTCGGGGAGTTTGTCCGCTGAGTAGTTATTTCGTGTAAATCTTATTTAGTGTCTATTTTAACCCACCAGGGTTTGAGGTCGCAGCTCTTGGTACCTGCTGTGCAGGTCGCTATGAGTCATCAAGACATCAGTGATGTCTGCCAGGTAGTAGCACTGACCAACAGAGGGATACACTTATCACTCACTGTGTCCGTTATACAAAGTACCTACAAATTCTAAGGATTTTAATCGCAAGCAAGAAGTCACCATCAGATTTGTTTACTATCAGGTCGTTGTTTTTTCGTTATGTAATTCCGTACGTATCATTTAATTTCATTCCAAAATGCCGTCCAGTCCAGAAAATTTAACAGCCAACCCTATGATTTTGTTACATTTATAATGTTACATTTGTAATGTGCTATAAGTGGTGATTTTTGTAAACATAACTAAAAAAATAATGAATTGCTGGAAAAAAAATTAGATTCTCACAGGCGACCACTTACTAGACCTGAAGATTTTTACTGGTAATGTTCTTTACAAAATTTCTGGAGTCTAAAAAAATTAATATGATTAGCCTAAACATTATAAATCAACTTTCATTCTAAAATTACATCATTAGTCGAGGAAATAAAGCACTAAAAACGGCTCAACCTCCGAAATTTCCACAGCAAGACGGAATTTAATGCGGTTTTTTGCGTTCGATTCGTGAGAGCATCAGGAAATTTTGTGAACTAATCTGATGAATAGCAAATGAAAAATTGCATATTTGCATTGTAAAAATGCATTGTTTAAAGTGCATTTAGAATAATTAATTTGCAACTCGGTAAAAATTGATTGAAATGAGTCCAAATTTATTACCCGGGAGTTTTCGGGGTCGCTGAACACGAATATCACGGCGGCAACGGCCTCCGAGGTACCTGGAGCCCAGGGTGGACATTATTTACCTCATCTCCTGGAACTATCTTGAGTATAGCATCATTTTTAAACGAATTTGCATATGTTACTCTAAATTATTTATTTAAATATTATAATACTACCAACTTTGTCTACTGGAGCTACCCAATATTATGAATATAATTTTCTGCAGTTGTAAGACAGATTGCGGTAATTCATGTGGATGCAGAAAGCATGGATTAATCTGCAATATTGCTTGCAAAAATTGTGCTGTCTGCAATTGTTCTAATGTAGAGCATTATTTAGAAGAAGAACAATTATCGGTTGGAATTGGATTTGCAGACGAAGAGAATGAAGAAGAAAACTTCAATGTGTAATTAAACAATAAATGTTTTTCATTGTATAAGTTTGTGGTATTTTTTTAAACAATTACAAACATTACAAATACAATTGGAGTTTTCAGAAATTATTTTTGAAAAATATTGTTTGATTCTACATCTTCATTATAATATATAAATAAATAATTTTGAGTAATATAAGCAAATTCGTATAAAAATGATGCTATACTCAAGAGGTCGGAGGTCGTTGCCACCGTGATATTCGTGTTCAGCGACCCCGAAAACCCCCGAGTAATGAGTTTCAACTAAATATATTACAAATTCATATGAAACTCCAGGAGATGAGGTAGATAGTATCCACCCTGGGCTCCAGGTACTTCGGAGGTCGTTGCCGTCGTGATATTCGTGTTCAGCGACTCCGAAAACCCCCCGGGTAACAAATTTGGACTCATTTCAATCAATTTTTACCGAGTTGCAAATTAATTATTCTAAATGCACTTTGACCAATGCATTTTTACAATGCAAATATGCAATTTTTCATTTGCTATTCATCAGATTAGTTCACAAAATTTCCTGATGCTCTCACGAATCGAATGCAAAAAACCGCATTAAAATCCGTCTTGCTGCGGAAATTTCGGAGGTTCAGTGCTTTATTTCCTCGACTACATGTGAAAAGAACCCAGACATCAATCGGGTTAAATTTTTTTAAAATTTTCCTCAAATCAATTATTGTTATTATTATTTGCATCAAATATATTATTTGTTTCTCATACATGGAGAAAATAAATGTGCTCGAATACGCCCCTGTAAAAACTCTCTTGCGGTTTAAGTTCTGTCTTATATAACTAATATCTTATGACAAATTCTTCTTTCAGTTCCTCGTTTCTGGCTTTATAATGTCCGTATTTCCATTGCCGTGTATCGATTTTAATCTTAGAAACAAAAACTTTTGTAATCTCTATACATACCTAACTATACATGTAGAGTAAGAAGTCGATGCAATTATCATATTGCAATACTCGCTGCAAAAAGTTTCTTGAAGTTTAATATTCCCTCATGAAACTTACCTGAAAATAAAACAAACTATTATTATCGTTTGCAGTGCACAAATTGGATGTAGGAAATTCAATTTATGCTAAATAATAAACAAGTTTCTACTTGAAATTTGTACAGTAAATTTGATCATGTTTATAGAAAGTATATGTTAAAAGTATATATCTAAAATAAATGATTATTTTATGAACATGTGTAAAAAAAACTTGTGTTTTTGAAGGTTCTAAGTTAATTTAAAAGTATGTGGATTTTTGAATCAGTGACATTGCTACAATTTTAAAAACGGAACATTCTATATTCTACAGAGTGCACAAGTCGAATTCATGACTCTAATTACCATCATTGTCGGTGTTGTGATGAAACAAATTAATTTGAGTTTCGTTAAGATGTTTATTACAGCACTAGTGTGATAATAAATCCATTACCACACTGCTTTTTTTCTAAAACAAGGATTGCCATAAATTAAAGATGAATTTATTTCTTTGAACAATAATAATGACAGCATTTATTCTTTATACAAATTAGGACAGCAATACGTTCATCGATCACTTTGTTAAAGATGAAAATAATTTGACTTATTTGAAAATCTACGTAAGATACTTTTCCAACAGCTCAGAGGAATTAAATGAAAGGATTTTAAGGTGCTCAGAAGGGTACCTGAAAATTAATTCACACTCTCAGTGGATTACAAATCCTTAGAGAGTCTGAAAATACAGGCTTACAAGATAAATTATATGTTTAGACAAGTTCAAGTAAGGACAAGGGGTAGTTTAACAAAGAAAGCCAAAGGCAAACAAAAGGAAGACGCCGTCCAAATAGTAGAGAACCCAAAGCCTTCAGGAAGTTCAACTACAACTTCCACAGCAAAGGCTTCTCTACCAACAGATAAGCCGTCCATCTCAAACAGCAGGAGGAAAAGCTGGAAAGTCTTCATACAAAGGCTCACGGAAGCCCAAGAAGCAATACCAGCGGGAGGATTTCCTACGAGACCAGCCCAACACTAAAGGGGACAAGAGCTCCAAGAAGACCAATCCCTCAAACGTCTCCACACGTAGGGTGCATCCAGATGATTATTCATCACGCAAGAACTGTCACTAACGTGCTTAGCAGAAAAATTGACATAACAAAAGCCTTGGACCCGTGGTAGTCAAGTAAAAGGGCTCCCAACATGTCATTAAGTTAATTTATTCATCGGACCATTGTATATATATGGACGTTCTTTTCTGTAGTACATGTCTAATAAGCCTAATAAATATAATAATAATAATAATAATAATAATAATATATCTTTATTTAGCTTAAGCTATTTATACAGAATTGACACACAATTTGACGTAATTAACTATTTAAACATTTACATGACTAAAAAATTACACAGCCCCACAAAAAAAAAGTCCTGATACAGAAAGGTGATGTACCTTCTGGTACGTTTTTCGGTGTGCTAAATATGAATCTCAGATCAGAACTGACCCATCACCCTTAGATATCGCCCCAGCACACCCTAGCACCCCCCCCAAATGGTCAAATTTTCACATCATATAAAAATTCAAAATAAATATCTCATTCTACGTTTTTCAGTGTGCTAAGAACGAATTTGGGGTCATGATTTACCCATGACCCTTAGATTTCGCCCCAGCACCCCCTAGCACCCTCCCAAATGGTAAAATTTTTACATCATATAAAAATTCAAAATAAATATCTCATTCTACGTTTTTCGGTGTGCTAGGAACGAATCTGGGGTCATGATTTACCCATGACCCTTAGATTTTGCCCCAGCACCCTCTAGCACCCTCCCAAATGGTAAAATTTTTACATCATCATATAAAAATTCAAAATAAGTATCTCATTCTACGTTTTTCAATGTAATTTAATAGTTTTTAATTAATTTGACCATTTGGGACTTTTTTTTTGTGGGGCTGTGTTATTTTTTATATATTCACAAAGAAGTCTCTTAAATGTTGTAAAATTATTACAAATTTTTAGATGTATTGGCATATCTTTAAATATTTTTAAACCTTTAGAGAAAAGAGAGTTTTTAGTTTCAATCCTGTTAAATGTTTCAATGAAAAAGTCTGTAGTATTCTTAGTTGGATAATTGTGATATCATGATTATACTTTAATTTATTGTATAGATAGGCTGGTAACATTTTGATTCTTGTTTTATAGATACAAATTAAACTTTTAAATATGCCTCTTTGATATACATAAAGTTTAAAACTTCTAACATTAATTTTATAGATGTATATTTATTACATCCTAGTATAATTCTCATTGCTTGGTTTTGTATTTTTTGTGTTTGTTGTATTTAATTTTGACTTATATTGAATAAAGCTGTTAAACAAAATCCCAAAAGAGGTGCAATCAATGCTTTGTATAATATTAATTTTCTATACATACTAAGAGATGATCCTATTCTATACAAAAAGTAACATTTCTTGACATTTACTCATAATAAAATTTAAAAGTTGATCTATTTGACTACTAAATATTTTATTTCATAGTATCACCAGCAAACATACTTACTTATACTACACTTTTTTACATATTTTACAATATCATTTACATATAATAGAAACAAAATACAACAACTAGAAAATTTGTACATTTTAATTTTTGGATAACGACTAAGATTTAAACCACTGCAACACCCCCTGACCAATTGCTGGCATAACACAATTAGCTGGGGGGTTGTACTTATTAACTGGTAGCTCAGTTAGCAGGTCGTGAATAAGGGCTTGGATTGATTTGAGTTATCACCAAAATCTAGACTGACCGCCAGGACTTTTGCATGTACCAAATAATTAAAAGTTTACTTTATTAACGTTATCATTACCTTTTATACTTGAATTCTGTTGAGAAGGAAGTCGACTAAAAAGATATTATTTAATAAAAGAGTATAACAAAGGTTGGTATGAATATGTACAAAAATTTACATAGGCTAAGATGTTTAGTTAAAAAAAAACCTAGTTTTGGTTGAAGACCACGAAATAAACAAAAAAAAAGGTGACTGATCTCTTGCAAAAATTCTTCTGACAAAATATAAATGTTCACTGGGGAAGATCTTACGTAACTTCAAATGGGTTAGTCCAGCGAAGAATCCACTAACGGCTAAGCTCTTAATGGGTTCGATGTCAGTTTGAATCACCACTGTCAGTACTGCAGTTACTCTTGAGAAGAAATGTCAGTTGTATAAAATATCGTTTTCCTGCCCCACTCAGTATATAATGATCAGTTCAATCCATCAGTTATCCTCCTCCCTTGGTCCAGGTATTTACATAAAAAGGGGGAGAGTTTTACGAGTTCAGTCTTATAGGCAAAACAAAGTAAAAAGCTGTGACGTTTGAATTGTCCAGCTACGTGGACGAAATATGAGAGCTAACACAAATTTATAGAGTAAATTGCAAACTAAACAAACTAGGATCGGTATCCCACAATATTTTAGGAAGTTAAAGACTTCAACTAACTTAAGTATCAATAAAAGTTACGTTAAATAGAAAAAATACTAGTCCAGTAAATAAATTAGGTGCAGCTATGATAATAAACAAAGTGAAATAGGTTTCACTATATTTTAAGATATTTTTTATTAAAAGATCTTCACGAAAATAGAATTTAGAATGCCTGTATACAGACAGACAACTAGAAAGATAACGTTAATAAATATTTGCCAAATATAAAACAATATGATAATTTTCAAATTAAAGGTAACGTTAAATTAAATTATTTATTAGTTTCTCGTAAAGAGGTAATAATAAATTCCAGATATATAGCATGACTATATGTTTACTGCAGATAATCAAAAGTTAATCAATTGCCAGATAATTAGGCAGGTATCTTTGCCAGAGGCAAGGCTCCACTAGAGCAGCGTTCCTGATTAAATACTAAGTAAACGTTCAAGTAAGCACTCGATATTCTAAATTTAGAAAAACTATATGCACTAATAAAAAATGATCCACCACAAAACAAATGCATCACATTAGGTAATTCTCACAAAGGTTATAAATAAATAGGTTTTGTTCAAAAAGGGGTACCAATCTCCAAATGTCACTAGTCACCACTTTTCACAGAGCTACCAACGTAGCCAAGTGACCTAAAACATCAACAGACAAAGACAGAAAACAACTAACTACGATATAAAAATGGCGACATCCGTTGCCGGGTAAATCTAAAATTTACAATAACCGAAAGTTAGTTTAAATTAGCACACGAAATTATTACAATATCAGACGGATAATAGATAAATTGCCAACAAGGCACGATAAATAGATACTAATCAATATTAATGATGGCTGTTCCAAAGAACAACTAAGGTGAACTACTCACCGAAAAGCAAATTCGCCCCAGGCGTAAATTAAGATAAATACGGTACAATACTATTATGTAAATTACCTAAAAATCAATATAGCAACTTTTTAAATAATGATGATCATAAAAATACACGATAATGCCAGAAAACATATAAATTTTACCAGACCGCTGAACTAGAGATGTCTTCAGAACGCTACACTAGTAAGAAAGAAGTAGCACCGTAGTGTTCTGCTACCTAAACTCGATTATAATTTGGAAAGAGACAAACATTTGAGAGTACAGAATGAGCAATAAAGTCAAATAGACATTTTTTATAAGTGCAAAAATCTACCAAACCAATTGTTCGAGTAGAAATCAGTGGCGCCATCTGGACTAGACGGCAGAAACAATTTGGAAAACAATAAACTGGAATGAAATGGCTTGCAATTTCGTTACACCACTTACGAATACCAATTTTTTCAAGTTTTCTTACCAGTAATTTTCCATTAAAAGTTTCAAAAGCTTTTCGAAAATCCAAAAAAAATATGAAGTAAAGATTTATGCACTTTGTGATTTGAAATTGTTTTACAATACTACCTTAAAAGTATATGTTGGCATTCAACCACGAGGTCTATTGTTTCAAGATAATAGTACACTCTTTCTAGTCGACAGGTTGTATGAACTAATTTATAGCTCTGGTCACAATTTAACAACCGATAATTGGTATTTCTCACTCAGAAAGTTTTACAAATAAATCTTACCACCATAGGTACTGTAAGAAAAAACAAAAAGTAGTTACTATTGGAATTTATTCAAGGAAAGGATCGTTCTATAGGTTCCAGTATGGTTGGCCTTAATGGTCGTATCATACGTATCAAAGAAAAACAAAAACATCATTTTAATTTCCACTCTTGTCACAATGACAACAACATTGGAAACGTTGCAGGTACTTGCACACTGTGTTATACTTGAGAAAGTTATCTACATTATTCTAGTCATAAAAGACAAAAGCCGTAATTGTAGTACTTACTAGAAATGTGCACTAAAACAGTAAATTGGAGTAGAATTTTACCACGGTGTGTCCTTTAGTACGTATGTATTTAATTAGTTGTTTTATATAAATTCACATCTTAACTTCAGAAGAGATTTGGTAACGTTTACATTTACAGATCTCTATGAAAACCATTTTTTTTTTTATTTTCTAACAGAATGTACAAATAATTTATACCTATTTATACATGTCCTGATTTCTATGTAGGTATAAAAGCGGAAATCGGAAGTGTGCAGTGCCAAAAAACATATGAAATATGAAAACAAACTGTTATAAAAATAGCCTTTCTAATTCTAATACAAAATTTCATTCAATTATAGGTCATAATGTTTTTGACACCAATTTAAATTGTAAAATTGGAATTACAGTAAAACTTGTTTGTAATAACATCTCAATCTTTGAAGTTATGAAATTAATTCGGGAATACATAAAAAGCCGTTCAAATAATCGGTAGAATACTCCTCTTAAAAGTTTCTTTAAACTAGAATGAAATTACTTTCTTAGGACGCGATATTCAAAATAAGTTTAGATATTACTTTTGAACACAGAACCCGCTTGTCTCGTCAATAATTGTATTTCTAATAAACTCAGGAAATAATGGCGTTGGAATTAATTTGAACACACTGTTGCGTATGTACAAACCAATAATAATAATGGTAAATATGTGTAAATATGTATATAATCCACCTCAAGAGAGGACGATGCGGGGAATTTTCTGAGGATGCACAGCTCGTACACGGAAACGTCTTGCTATTCTGGATGCTGGAGAGATCTATATATAGCTGGGTATACAACGTCATATTAGTATACAACATCATATTAGTATGCAAAATAAATGAAGAATTATCTCCGCCTCATGTGCCTGCCGTCCTGGTTCTGCTCTACTCCTTCGGAATATAAAATGGTCAGTGGATTAGCTGCGCCAATTAGACAGATATATCCGCAAAATGATCATTGACAGAAGCATTTATTCTATATCGCTAGTTCCTCGTGTATACCTTCCACGTCACCGAAGGAAGCAAGGAGCTTGGAGTACCTCTGTGCGTGGCAGATTAATACTAAATGTAGCATGTAACATCCTCAGGAGCTCGGCTCCTCTCTTTCGGTTCGTAAAATTTTATGAAACTACGCAGTAACTGCATAACACTGCAAAGCAGTAAAAAGAGAAGATGAACTCGGTCTCATGTTCGATACCAAGTAAGAAAGCAGCATAGATGCTGACACGCAGAGCACGCTGTCTTCTATATCAATATTGAAATGCTGGGTTTTTCAGTAAGCCTGATATTTGCCTTTCTTAGATCAACCGGGCTTAAATCGCAGAATGACGGATTTTTATGGTCTGTAACGATGGTGTCATCAACACCTTTATCTGTAGCAGTGTGTGGCGTATAAATGTTCCTGATATCTGCCGTCCGCTGCTAGAATCGCTCATTCACTTTATTTCTGCATGCCACATATACGCGATTCCAGCCTACATTCACTGACATTAATCAATGAATTAATTTGATACAATCTTGTCTCCTCCTATCTTTATAGGAGATAAGTTTATATCAAATTAAATGCTTTGAAGCTAGTTCTGGCGTGCCACAAGGAAGCAATTTGGGTCCCATGCTTTTTCTCATATTTATTAATGATCTACCTAACGTACTCAATAACTTTATTTGCCTCCTCTTCGCAGATTACTAAAAGGTATATCACACAATGGTAAATATGTATATATAATTGTATTCTGTTGCAGGAAGACATTTATAATGTTTCTGAGTGGTGCAATGACTTCAAGGTGGAGCTGAATATTAAAAAGTGTGCAGTTATGCTATTCTCAAATAAAAATCAAACAATAATTTTTTTTCATACTGTTAATAATGCTGTGCTCTGCCGTGTTAAAGAATACAAAGATCTTATAAAACAAATTGGTAATGCCAGTTTAAAAAAATTGGGATTTCTCATTAGGAACACGATATATTTCACTAATATAAAGTGTCTAAAGATATTATATAATAGCCTTGTTAGGTCTAACCATGATTATTGGCAAATCATTTGGTCACCTCTCTATCGCAACCTTATCAACCTAATAGAAAGTACGATAGTAATATCATGTATTGATACTTAAGTATGAGTATGAAGCACTTGAGCTTAGACGTGCTCATACTTCTATGGTTTATGCATATAAACTCTTGAATTATCTTTCACATAACTCCTTGTTTTATTTAAATTACTAATTAATATACCTAATCGAATAAGTAGAAATTATGAAATTCAAGGTGCGTAGGTTTTATACAAATTAATTACTCGTACTTTGTGCCAGTTTTTTGGTTATTTTATATTTTACCATGTTACATGTATTTTTATACTAATTGTTAATATATCACTATTTTATTGTGGTAACTCGCTAGATTATTTTTTCCTTATTTGTACTAGTTAGTTTGCAACTTTGTAACTGGGCTCTGCTTGTAAAGTTGCCGTAAATAAATAAATAAATAAATAAATAAATAAATAAAATACAACGAGCATTACAATTACTGAGGCACTTGTACTGAGTAGACTAAATATTAGTGCTGCCTCAACGTGCCCGGAGATATTGAGTATGTTGTCAAGAACGAGAAATGTCATTTTTACTGAAACTATTCATCTCAGACTGGCATAGTCCTCGTCTCCCAGAAATATATTTATTTATAGGAAGACAAACACCATGGCTGAAAATAAAATTGAGACTTGGTACTTTCCCAAACATATACCTCTTATCCTCGCAGGGCATTATCTCAAATATCCTATATCGTTACTTAACCGCTTTTACATCCCAACGCCTCAAATATTGCCATTAAGGCCTAAAGAAGATTCGTGTAGATTAAACAAACCGTACTCCAGGTAGCACATTTTTTTTCTACCCATTCAATCTCTTTCGACAATACTGTAGATCTAACAGAAATAGTTTTTTAAATGCCGAATACCGAAACAAAAACCAGTTGCCTTCGGATATCGGAACTGGACACAGAATCTAAATAGATGTGATTATTGATTTATATGCTACTCTCGCTGCTGCTTTCGTTACGGTGGCGTTCAGAAGTGGGAAACATCCATGACCATTATCGAAACATATTATATGTAGAAAATGATGAAATTCAAGTCATTTGATTTTAAACTACACGATGTTATCAGTGTTACCACCAAAGCTGTGTAGAGTATATTCCTCCTTAGAAATATTAATAAAACAACTACAAATTTAAGAAGTATATATAGAGTGTTTCAAAAAACATTTTTAAGGCATGATTTATAGGCGAAGACGTCATATACACTTGTATCCAAACGGCGGATGTTATTTAAAACACCATGTATATGTCAAGAATCGGTATAATTATTTTTATTATTACAGAAACGAATACAAACTGGGTATTAAATTCTTAAAATTGCATGGTGAAAAGCAAAGACCGTAATTATCAATATATGTACAAATCGGTTCGACTAGATAGATACTGAATGAGAAAATATATGCAATTAGTCTAAGCAATATCGTGCTAATTCGACGATGAAAGGTTACCGTCTGCCAGTCGGTAATCAAAGTGACCATAAGATCACCACACTTTTTTTCTTTTGAAATTTTTAGTATGGCGGATGGATACGTTGGGGGGAACATTTTTTTTTAATCGAATGGTTACCGATATTTGTCCGCATAGGTAGTTAGTATATGTACTCCACATACCCCAATTACGCTGGCAGACAAAACTTCCGATTGGCGCGCGGTAACCGGAAATTGAAAAAAAAAATTTTTGGTTACCGGGCCAAACCTAGCGCAAAATATTTGTTTTGGTGTGTACAGTACTGTACTATAGTAGCATACATTTCTATCGGTCGGTTTTTGAGCAATTTGCCATAAAAGTGGCAAAAAATGGCTAGAAATTTGAAATGTTGATAAAAAATAGTTAAAATTAAAGAAACGTGTGCCCAGCCAGCTTATGGTTCACAAGGCACTAAGAAAGCCTGACCTTGGCTAGCAGACATTTTTACAAAAAATTTAACCCCCCTAAACTACCCCTTAAATGGTTAAAAAAATTCAGTTTTTCGTGACTGTACTCACTTTGATAGCAAATTGCTCAAAAACCGACCGATAGAAATGTCTGCCACTATAGTACTGTACTGTACACACCGAAAACAAACATTTTGTACTAGGTTTCATCCGGTAAATAATTTCTTTTTTTCAATTTTCTATGCGGACAAATATCGGTAACTATTCGATTAAAAAAAATGTTACCCCCCCCCCCCCCTCCTTATCCAGCCGTCATATCAAAAATTTCAAAAGAGAAAAAAGTATGGTACTCTATGGTCTCTTTAATTACCGACTGGCAGACGGTAACCTTTCATCGTCGAATTTGCACGGCTATTGCTTAGACTAAATGAAGTTACAATTAATTTCAAATAAAATAAGTGGGAATAAATCGTAGCAGTCAAGGTTCAGTTAGCGTTGACAATAATACGTATGTTTCTTTTGTGATAGACAGAATATGAATGAGTCGTAAAAGCAATAGAATCTTACTCTCATAGCGAACTCATAACACAATCGGTCTTGCCTTAATCTTCTAATGTGACAGTCTGGACCGTATACCGCTTCTGTTTCGATTACACTCTTTATTCATCAGTCACCATACCATGTTAACAATTTTGATTCGATGATAATTAGATGAAAGCAGCAGTATGCAGATTCGGACGGATACTGTGAAATCCAACCAAGCTGAAGTATCTTGAGTATACCGATTCCTTTTAGAGAAATGGCAAAAATAGTATCGAAATAATTACGTTACAAATTCTTGGCGTATTCCTTGCTAAACCATACACTCATTGTCTCATTTACCTTTCAAAACACACCGATCTGCCTTTTATCTAGAATCTGCGATGTGTGCTAACCAAGTTCAATCAAAATCATCCAGAATTCGCAAGTGTTGAAATTTAAATAATTGATACTTGCAATGTCTGGTATAACTTGCATCACAAATTAACTCACTAATTAAACAATGCAACATTTAAATGATTATAATTTCTTTAACAAAATTACTTGTCTATTTGTGAGATCGATTTGCTTAATTTCTTCAGATTCGTTGTGTGGTTAAATTAAAAGAAAAATCCCATCAGACGAAAATTGTGACCAGTTACGACGAATTTATGTAATTTTAATAATAACTCTTCGTCGACTTTTTTTGTCATACAGAAACTGTCAGTTTTTTGTCTCAAGTGCGGTGCAGAATCATATTTATGAAGGAAACTGCTAAATAACAACTGGATCCAAAATAATAACTGAAACATGATGTTGAATAATTTATTCAGTGGTGCTATCAATTTGATTGTACAAGTACAAGACAATAATAATTACGAACGAAAGTGTAAATAAATATAATAATATAATGAACATTCCAGTGTAGAATAATTATTTGCAATTAGTATTAAACATTGCAGTCTGGGGACAGAAATACATGACAGATAAACCCTTCACTAACAATAGGCAATTCATTAGGCCATTATTATAAAGGACAAAGGGTCTTATAATGTCAGGAATTTCAAACGCAAATATGTGTACGTGATCCACAACTATGATGCATGATGATATATTGTTGTGGCCTTTTTGTTCGAAGTTTGAAAAAAGAAGCATTATAAAAGTTCTGGTGCAATGGAGGACACCAGAAAATAGTCTGGGACCGTTATATTTCATTGGAGCTTGTATTAAATACCTCCTAAAATCTTCGTAGAGTTTTTAAAATTTAAAACCAACGTTATCTATGTAAAAAGGTTACGGATTCGAACATTCTTCATGGTTTTAATTAACTGGTGCATGGAGAGCTAAAGCCAGCGAGTTTTGTAATATTAATTATTTTTCAAATCGCGTGCATTCTTTCAAGAATTTTAATTTTACCTACAATCAGATTTAATTAAAATGCGGTAAATATTCTTAGTAGGCTTATACAGGGTGTTTCTAAAATGCACGGCATAAATTCAGGAGCATATTTCTCAAAATAGGACAAAATGTTATTATGAATATGAGACCGATATCGCTTTGTTTCTAAGATACAAAGTGATGGAGACTAATGAGACAATTAATATTTGCATATTAAAAACCGGATTTTTTGACAATATTTTCTTTTGTTTTTATTGGTTGGAATTTTTTATAACAAAGATTAATCTTTATAAAATTTAAGATTTTAGGATATTATTGAGTTTAACTATTTATTTCTCGAATTGACAAAATCAAAAATAAATTAAACCCTAAGCGTAAACTAATTCAGGTATCTTGAACTACGTAGAGTTAGGTTAGGTTAAGTTCCTGTGAGTGGGTCTTTCTAGGACTCCATTACGACCATCATCAGGCTCATTCCTACTTATATTTCACCCAATAATGAAACTAATAACTTTTTTAATACAATCAGCGTGCGCACATACAGTTCAATGGCATGAACCTCGGCCTGAAATATAATTGTATTAATATGTAAGGATATTCCTCACCTTCAGTTTGTAGTTATGTACTCCGGTTTGAGTTCCTTCGTGAATTTTGAAGCTGTCTGTAAACCAGCAGCAATTTGCCTTTAATAGGTCGATTTTATTTTGATTCCACTCATCTCTTTCGGGAAAAAGGATGTTGAAAGTCAGCTCGTAGTTGGTCGTGGTAGGCATAGTATCTGAAGGCATTCGCAGAATCACACACTGTCTTGGACACATTATGCGAGGAAACTGCTATAACTTTCAACAGCTTATATTACAAGGAAAGAATGAGGGATAGAGAGGAGGTGGTCGTAAACAATTCTTATAGCTGCCCAATATTGGACCGAAATACATGACTTCGAATCTCTTTGTAGTGCCAGAAATAGAGAATTTTAGCACTAGAAACAAATTACTAAAGCAACGGAGGACGTCTACACAGGAAATTCTGCTTGGCATAATAAGATCGGATTCTGAATGAGTAGAAGATATGTGTATTACTTAAAGCTAAATACCCTCAATGCCAATAGGCAGTCTCCAGTAAAATAAAAAAAGTCCGAGAAATGGAGAATGTAGGTGATAAACCCAAATGTGGTTGTCCATTAACGAATGAGAAGTATTTTCTTCCGTTACGCCCGAGGACTATGATAATGCCAAAATGTGCCCAGAGTTGGTATTACCAGTATTATGACTTAAATTAAATAGCTAGAGTAGATTAGAATCATAAAGAAGGATCTAGAATTGTTCTAAAAGAGTCAGAAATATCCAAGAAGATTCTAGACTCTATGCAGAGGGATGTATAAGGTACACAGTGGGTTGACGACATCAGTACCAATTTGGATTTGTGCTAGTAAAGAAGTAGTAATTTCTAAGTGTTTAATAGTGGTTTCGGTTGTCACTCATTAAGTTATCATTGTTAATAATTATGTAATCAACAAAGTAATGAATGAGTGTTACTAGGAGTTTCACTCAACGAATCCATGGTTTGAAGTATCTATGTGGACAGCAAACACGTAACAATTTGGTGTTAGAAGTCGGATTGGAAGAGAATATTTGTGGATTATTCGCTTTACAGTGTTCTTCTCAGGAATTTGTGGTAACACGAAGAATTAAGCTGCGGGACAGTGTTTGAGGACTATTTCTGGACCGAGTAGTGGCTCTAAAGTGGAATTTTGAGAAATTTCCATAATATTCTATTTAGAAATCGCTGCAAATAAGCGCGTGTCATTAACGTTAATGTGTTGTGGACTTTAAAACAAGACTAGCATTGCCATTTCAAAGAATTTGTAGTACACTCTATTTGGGAATAAAAAGAGATACTGGAGTTTCGTGGACAGCAACACAGGGAATATCTCAAGTCGTGTTTTCGTAAATCATCCCCCTAACTTAGATTAACTAAAATAACGGATCCGAAAGGATATATGATTTCGAAGTACAAATAGAATTTATTGACCAAGTCATTGCCAAGATGCAAACGGTTCAAGCATTTAATATGACGGTGGAATTTTCAGTTCCTGATATAAACTATGTTTCTTTTTTTTTATTCAGACAATCTGAAAATAATAAATACTTATTTTTCATGTTCTAATTAGTTGAATATTTCAAACATAATTTACAAAAAGTATATAGTTACATTACATATATATTGCTGAATTCATGAAAATATTATCTGCACTTGGAAACGTTTATTTGGCTAGTCAGCAAGTACGATCATTTACGTGTAAAGGGAAAGTAAGAAATTATAGTAATAAAAAAATAATTATTCTTAACATACTTCTGAATGATTAAAAAGTAAACAGGATTTTTAAACCTTTTACTTTTAACCATATTTGCTGCTCAATTGCCTTTCGGTTGCCATCCTCGAATTTCCTGAGAAAAAATAACTTTCGTTTTTAATATATTTTTTTACTAGTTCAAAAGAAAAGTCCGAAAATAGAATGAGCCATCTAAAAATGACTGCTCTGTACCTAATCAATATTTCATTGAATTAAAATGGAATTATTACATCCAGTTTATATCTGGAACACGTTGTTATTTTTAATTTTTGAACATGTAAAATTGAATAGAAATTTTAGATGTTGTAAATCCCATTTCAAAAACAACAATACGCTTTATCATCAATATAATGCGTTCCATTGCAGGAACAATGGACAAATGAAATTTAATCCTAATAATAATACTTCTAAGCAGACCAGACTATAAATCTCATCAAACAATATTTCATTTCCTGTACAAACAGCTTAAGAATCTAGTTAATTTAAAATTCAACGGATTTAAAGGACAAAAGAAAACCCGTTTAAGAAAATAGTCCGAAATACAATCTCACTATAGTGCGTTTTGTTTTTTTTTTGCGTAGGTATGCATTCGTAGGAACGTAATGTAACACACTGAGATACAATCTTTGTGGGAGAGCGACGACGATGTCCCCAATAGACACTAATAGAACTGAGAACTCCTCTGTGGCGCCCGTTTCAGCTAAATATACAAACTAAATATGCCAATGATTAATAGAGCGTGTTTAAATTAAAAAAACTGAAATTTAATTGTAAATCGGACAATTTTATTTATTTATATATTTCATTCTAGAATCAATACCAATGACTTCAGAAATGAAGTCATTGATCAATACCAAACCGAATTGTTCAATTACTGAATAGATATAGTAAATAATTAAAAAAGACATCAAAATTTCAAAGGTCTGTTCACCAGCAAAGATATACCTACTTACCGGAAAATTAAAAATATTTTTGTGATTGTTTTATCACAATTTAATTACTGTGTTATATTGTACGGATTTTGTCTTACTAATCAGAGCTGCTACAGATTTCGAAAAATAAAAAAATTCACGACGTTCAAGTTGTTCTATAATGAGAGGAATTCGTAGAAACTTTAATTTAGTATATGAATTTTATATCTTTGTGGACATTGGGATGGACAAGATCTTCTTGAGCATTTGCAATAGCAACTGCTCCTTTAGCATCTAATTTCTACGACTCGTTTTATATCGTCAAAGTTTTTGTAGTAATATGATGCTACGCTCAGCCAAGTGCTCCATCTTGTGAGTATGGGCTGTGGAGTGTGGAGATAGTGACGAATTGGATAGAAGTTCATGAAAAATTCGATGACATTCTAGTGCGTTTAAAAACACTGCATAACATTCTGGATGCGAGAATAATGCAAATGCTAATTCACAGTTTGCAAGTATATGAATTTTTAGAGATATATTCGCATAAATACATAATTCTCAAACAATTTTATATTACGAGAATTAAACAAAATTTGATTTATTATCAAATTAATTCTTTTCGATACAATGTAAATAAGTTCACGTGACAAAAACTTGCATTTCTTATGAAGGTTCCTGCAGACGGTCCTGGAATCACTCGCCGATATCTGAACTCTAGCAATAATATAACAACCTGATATTTGATGCTTAGGTCATAAATCATTTATTTCAATTAGAAGTCTTCAAGATCGATCGACCTAATCAAAAATTATAAACATTTAAAAATTACTTAAAACTTATGGGAAAAATGCCCTCATAGTTTAGGACACAATTAGTTATTTTGAGAGTGAAATTAATCAAAATTTTACTTAAAAAATTTCCATGGGATTAATAAAACTGTTAATACACTGAACTGATTCTGCGGTTGGCTCCTTGTGAAACATTATTAAATATTTTAAATATATGAAGGAAATTTGCTTTTTAATGTTTTCAAAAATATTTTATTAAACTTCTACACGTGTTTCGGCTTTTTAGGCCTTTGTCAAGAGTACAGGGAATACTGAACAGTAAAATTTGTGTTATATAAGCAATGGACACAAATTTTACTGTTCAGTATTCCCTGTACTCTTGACAAAGGCCTAAAAAAGCCGAAACACGTGTAGAGTTTCTAATAAAATATTTTTGAAACATTAAAAAGCAAATTTCCTTCATATATTTAAAATAATAAAACTGTTTTTCTAAGTAAAAAGGTACCTATTATTGATCTCAAAAATGACCTCACTTAATCGAAAACTTAACGAACAGATTGCAAATTATTTCATTTCATCATTTTAAAATGCCACTCTGCTGATTAGACAATGAAATTTTTGTTAAAATGGATCTCAAAGTATTACTTGTTTGAAATACTGTCTTAATATGAACCTTATCTCCGATATGACGTACATAGTTTTTTTGATAAACAAAACCGGTAAATTGTGAGCAAAAATTCAAAAAAAACCGTACTTACAGTATTCCATGTGAGTATAATAAACATTATGTGGGTGAGTCATCCAGACCCCTCAGTGTAAGGTTATGTGAGCATAAAAGTTATATTAGAAAGATCACCCTTTCTAGAAAGGGTGAAATCGAAAAATTGAAAATTTGCGAACATGCTTGGGACACAATAAACTGGGATACGGCAAAAATTTTAATGAAAGAAGCAGACAACAAAAAAACAAAAATTATGGAATCAGCAATAATATTATTGAATGAAGAAATATGTTTATTCCATTGCTCTGTAGATTTTAGTACAACCTGGTTACCGATGTTAAAAGAAGAATTGAACCAAATTAATATTGTAATTGTTTAGTATCAACAGTTCTATGTAAGTGCCTATGGATATTACATAAACAAATAATATATGTGTCAAGTTTCACGCTTGACATATTTTCCGAAACGTGGGGGAATTATAATATTATTATTTTTGTGTCTCATATTAGCTGTCAAAAATACCCGCTTTGACGTAAAGTCACAAGCGCCGAGGTTTATTTCTCTAATAACACAATGGGTAACTAACTATATTTTTTAGATAACGAAGAATTATTCATTTTTGTAGTAAGTACGAAAAAAGAAATGAGAAAAAATTACAGAATGCCACAAATAACGTTTAGACAATATTTAAGGTTTAAAAAATTATAAACACTTTTTATTACTTGTCTAACTTTCACTTTATTTGTTATTTGTACAACTAGTTTCATCCTATTCGGACATTTTCAAGTAAACTAAATTATACACAGATTTTACTTTCATTTGAATATAAGCGGAACTGAATAGAAGGATGGGTCACTTTATGGTTGATCATATAATTAAAATTTGTACAGATGTTATGTCTTTAAATGCAGGGGTTTCTCAAAATAGTAAATTATATTATGGTGTGATTTCTGTTAACAGCATTAACTTATCTGAATAAGTTTAATAACGGAGAATTATTTAAATCTATTTGGTCGTTTAATATGTTGTAATATTTATTTAATTTATTTATTTCTAGCGCTTCTAATTAAGTTTTTTACTTTTCCTACAAATATGTAATATTTTAGGTTGGTTATCAGTCATCAGTCATCAGTTTGAAAGTAAAATCTGTGTATAATTTAGTTTACTTGAAAATGTCCTAATAGGATGAAAATAGTTGTAAAAATAACAAATAAAGTGAAAATTAAAGTAATAAAAAGTGTTTATAATTTTTTTAAATCAAAATGGATTTTCCCAAAGTAACTTCTTCTTCACTCAACTATTTGCATATTTAAGGTATAATATATAAATGAAAATATATAGAAAAATTTATTTTACAAAGTTATTAGAGTCATGGATCATATTTAAATCGAACCGCACAGAAATAAGAAAATATCGCCCAATTTACAATAACCACATATACAAATTTTTACTCGGAAAACTACTATAATCTACCGCCCAACCTGGTAACCCTATTTAAGACCGCGACAATTGAAAAAACACAATTTTTCCTACTTCATGTAGAAGCTAACCTAACACTTTTATCATTCATTGATCTTTGGCTGCAAAAGAAAAATGATTCATCTCACACTAACTAGATTAAGAAAATGACCAAACTGGGATAGGTACTTAACCTAATTGCCTTATTTTGTTATTTACTTAATGTTGATTCCTTAAATAATATTGTCACGTGTTTGCGATCCCCACAAACACCTCTACTCGTAGATTCGTTAATTGAAAGTCCAGGTAACACTTATTCACCACTTTCTTAACTATTTGATAATTAACAATAATATATTAATGACTGTTTTAACTGGAATCACAATTAAACACTTTTTAGTCTCTCTCTTATTTCATCTTTATTTGTTCACTTTCACCTTAAGACTGAGTCTCGGCCCCCCGTGCGTCTTATTTATACATCCATTCACAAGGTCTAGAACATGCCAGAACATTCCCGGCCGTTCTCGTACAATTCCAGTTTCATCATACCAATCTACACAATCCAGTGGCGTAAAACTTTCCCTCCTTAAGCCTGACGTTCCGATCAGGCAATTCATTATTCCCTACATACTTAGCTAATCTCTCTATATGCACCACCTTCATCTTTGATTTTGGACTTTGCTGAATTCGGTGTACAACGTCGTCTATTCTGGTTACGACAGTGTATGGTCCTCCCCAAGGGGGTGAAGATTCGGGTACCTGCCTTCCTTTCGTTGTGGGTTATATAGAAAAACCAGATCTCCCGCCTGAAATCTTCCTAAATTAACCTTAAGATCATAACGAGCCATCATACGATCACTTACCATGGCAATTCGGTCTCGTACCAGCTCATGGATATTCCTCAGCCATTCACCACCTTCATCGGCGTAATCATTTATGGAGAGTTGCTCCTCATCTGGTGTACCAAACAGCAAGTCACATGGCAGTCTCATCTTACGTCCAAACATCACGCGAGTCGGCGTCTGTTTTATTATTTCATGAATGGAGACCCTGTATGCCATGAGGAAAAGAGGTAAATAACGATCCCAATCTCTCTAATGTTTTTCAACCACATTGGATGGTTGCTCCTCCATGTTTTTATTATATCTCTCCACCATTCAATCTGATTGTGGATGTAGCGCTGTTGTCCTTGTCTTATGAATTCCCAGTAAGCGACACATCTGAAACACCACTGAATCAAGGTTTCTTCCTTGGTCCGAATGCAACTCTAAAGGCACGCCAGATCGACATACCAGATTGTCTACCAGAGCTTGGGCTACAGTGGCTTCTTCTTGGTTTGGTATGGCATAAACTTCAGGCCATTTACTAACATGGTCCATGGCAACCAAGATGTATTTATTCCCATCATCTGTCACGGGGAAGGGATCAGCTACGTCGATCGCAATTCACTCAAAAGGAGCCCCGACGTTATATTGTTTCATTTGGCCCTTACTTCTTGTCCGTGGTCCCTTACTTGCCGCACAAACTTCATATTTGCGGCACCAAACCTCTACATCTTGGCGGCTGTTCACCCAGTAGAATCATTCCTTAAATAATATTGCCACATGTTTACTATCCCCACAAACACCAGTCTCATCTAACCAGTCTACACAGTCCAGTGGCGTAACAATATGGAACTCAAAATTCTAAATATTGGTTATATTGCTTTCGGTCTAAGACAATTTTTTTGTAAAAGACTTATTATAGAAATTTTTGTCCGCTTGGTGGAATACTACTTTATATACAAACAGTATATTATAAAAAGCATGTTTAAAGAATTTCTCTTGTTTATCAAATCGGATAAATCAACATTGCTTTTGATTAACTAATATTGCAATTTACATTTCATTAGTAGAAAAACGATATCGGTAAAACTGTTTATGCGTTATCTACATATGTATAAATTACTGTTATTCGTATTATCTGCTACACAGACAATATTGGTACAATAAAATATGTGCAGGTTCCAATATTATTCCATTAATAAAATTTATTGCAACTGGAAAAATATTTATTATACTGGTAATCGTTTTTCGATATCCACATAAAAATTATTTCTAGAAACAAATAAAAATTGTCTGATAACTAACATCTAAAATGCGTGTTCAAACCTAATAGTAGTGTTCATATATAAAATGTTTACTTTTGTTATTACAGCTAATGAAACTTTATCGATTTTGTGTTTGTGTTTGAAATATAAAATAAAAACATAAAACACAACTAGATGGTTCTCTACAAAAATAAGACAGGGCGATTTATTATTTTTTTTGGCAGATTCTTTGTACAAAAAAAATGACAATTTGACACTATCTATTCATCTTTATTCAAAAAGAGTTATACATGGTGATTCTGAAATAAACTGAAGAAAAAATAAACTAGAATCTGAGAAGGTATACAGGATGATCCAGTTTATAGTAGCAGGACTTCGCCAATCGATTGATAATTATTTTAAGGTAAAAAGTTTTAATTAATATATGTTGAAAATTTCTGCGATTAAAATTATTTAATTACAAGTCAGCATTTGGTGCATGACAGTTTCTTTCATCTTTGAAGTTAATGTACTCGAAAACCGTGCCTCGTATGGAGAAAATACAGGAATACTTCTTTCTTCTAATTTACACAGGCAATTTAAAAAACCATTTTTGTGAACAATTCATTGGCGTACAAGTTATAGATAGAAAAGGGGCGTCAAATCCCCGTTTCTACATCACTGGATATTAAAAGAAATGTGTAGTACTGACAAAAAACAAAGCACTAATGAAGCAAAACGCACGTGCCAAATTTTGAAATGAAGGCTTGTGAATTTTCTTAGTAACTGCCGGAAAACTTAATTTTTTTTACAAACTTCAGCGCCGTGTATCTCGAACACGTAGAACTTTTCGACATATGTTAATTAGCACTTTTTTACCTTAAAATGAAGTCCTCTATCGATTGGCGAAGTCCTGCTACTATAAACTGGACCGCCCTGTATAAACAGATTTCTCATATTTCTGATCATTTTCAGGCACGTAAAGAAAGTAATAGTATCCCTAAAACCTCCCAGTTATTGACGCCCTAAAATCACATTATCTATTGGATAAGAAAGCGATCGTAATTTACATAATCCATACCAACAAAGCAACAAAAAATTATCGCATGTTTCTGATACCTATGTGTACCGATGATAATTAGTGATCTCAATATAAAACCCTTTGAGGACCACTGGTTAGCACTGTTAACCATACTTTAAGAATTTGTTCCTTATTTGCCTACCACCGGTTTCTCTTGCTAACTGTACTGTATTATTGGTTGCCTGTGATGTTATAAACCACATTTCATAGCACAAACTTGCAAATATTTGATCTTAGTGGTTTAGTTTACTACTGTTGTTGGCGCGTGTGGATCACAGATTTGGGAGTGCGGTTAATGCTAATTTTCTGTGTTTTTTGGAAAATCTTGGTAGAAAATGTTACGTAAGTAATTTAAAAAACTATAATAACTGTTTATTATATTGAATAAGATTTACAGGAAACTACTACTCAGCGGACAAAAACCCCGATCTGCATTGAATTAAACATGCAAGCCTTGGATCATTTGTCAATTCCTCACTAGACATACACTGGTTTCGAATCACTGGGAATTTCATCTAAAACAGCCTCAAATTTCCTTTCGTTCATAGAACTAGACTTGCTTAGTCAATTTTAGGCTAGCTTAGCTTGCTATTATTATTTGTCTTTTCCATTACTAATGGCATACTGACGAGAACATAACAAGTTCTCGTCAGTATGCCATTAGTAATGGAAAAGACAAATAATAATAGCAAGCTAAGCTAGCCCAAAGTTGACTAAGCAAGTCTAGTTCTATGAACGAGAGGAAAGACATCGTTTTAGATAAAATTCCCAGTGATTGTGAATCCACATGCTCTGATCTAGAAATTACTATGGCTGATGAACCTCATATAGTTGCTGTAACTGATAATAACTTATATGATATCGAAAATATGGATGTAATTTTTGAGGATCCTGATCAATTATTAGACAATCCAACAGAAATGGGAAAGCGATGACGAGTTATTGTTTGCAATTACATAAAAAAGTGGTTAAAAATCTTAATTGCCAAGTTTGGGAAGCCTCCCATTAGTATTTTTTGAGTTATCGTGGCCACACACATGCACACACACACACACATCCACACACACACACACACACACATCCACACACACACACACACACACACACACACAGAGTATTGGCCCACCGTGCGTCGTATTTATACATCCATTCGCGGTCTAAAATATTCCAGAACATTCCCGGCTGTTCTCGTACAATTCTAGTCTCATCTAACCAGTCTACACAGTCCAATGAAGTAACACTGCCCCCTCCTTAAGCCTGAACGTCCCGATCAGGCAATTCATTGTCTCTGCATACTTGGCTAGTCTCTTTATATGCACCACTTTTATCTTTGATTTTGGACTTTGTAGAATTGGGTATACGACGTCGTTTATTCTGGTGACGACAATGTTTGGTCATTCCCAATGGGGTGAAGCTTCGGGGACCTGCCTTTTTTTCGTTGTGGGTTAAATAGCCGAATCAGATCTCCCGCGTGAAATCCTTCTGAATTCGCTTTAAGATCATAACGAGCCTTCATACGGTCACTTGCTATTGCAATTCTCTCCAAAGGAGCTTCGAAGTTATATTGCTTCATTGGGTCCATACTTCTTGTCCCATTCTTGCCGCACAAACTTCACATTGACGACTGTTTACCCAGTAGAATCGTTCTCTTATTTTTG
The DNA here is from genome assembly GCA_029963845.1 of Rhamnusium bicolor. Lineage (NCBI taxonomy): Eukaryota > Metazoa > Arthropoda > Insecta > Coleoptera > Cerambycidae > Rhamnusium > Rhamnusium bicolor. The sequence continues at coordinate 733,366 of JANEYF010001932.1, read as the reverse complement.
TCACGATTTTGTTGATGCCAAAATGTTCGCCAGAAGATCCACTATGCACTTGCTGAAGTACTTTTGCTACATGACACCTGGGAATTACCGATTTCAAAGTAACGACAGTTTCTCTTAATATGGCCCAATTTGACACACTTATAACAGCGGATACCTTCATTCGGTCTACCGTTATTTTGTTTTTGTCTCGTTTTGGAATTCGTCTTTGTCAATAGTTGTGCGATCAATTTTTGTAACTTGGTTAATACGACTTGCATCGTTTCATCTGCCGCGGTTCCTTCCACAGCCACGGCTCGTACTCTCTGGTTTGTTGTGTGTTATCCACATAGGCAGTGTTATCCTCATAGGCAGCCTCGATCTCAAGTGCATATATTAGAGTCTCACTACTTCGCTTGTGCCTGGCTAACTTAAGAATCCGCCTAACTTCCTGGTCCCTTACTCCACCAATAAACGCTCCAACTGCCAACTATCGCTGAAACTCTATTGGTGCATCAGGATAGGCTAAATGGGCTAATCTCTCCACGACAGCTTCGAATTGCTGTAGGCTTTCTTCACCCCGTTGTCTGCATGATTTCAGCTGGGCCTGATATACTTGGGCGAGTTGTTGGTCGCCATATTTTAGTTCTGATGCTGCCTCCCGAATGTTAAAGTTTTGTTGCTGTGCTGCAGGAATTATTTGATGCAGGTCTAATGCTTGGTCCCTTAGTGCTAATACCAGTGCTGTTCCTTTTTCATCATCGTTCTAGTTATTTAAACGTGAAGCTGCCTCGAACTGTCTCTTATAAGTTAACCATGAATTTTAACCGTCGAAGGAAGGTGGTTGTAACCTATCACCAGACGATAATACTAACTGGCCACCCTTCTCTCTTAATTGTTGTTTAAGTCGGGCTACTTCTTCCTTAACTTTAGTCGTTTCTCCTTCAAACTTTCCTCTAAATTCATTGACTTCAGCCCATATATCTTCCTTCAATTGTTCAGTGACCGAGACCATGACTTGATGCTGCCCCTCCATAATTTGTCGTAATTCTTCCTGGCGTCTTTTTTACAGGCCTTTTATCATTTTCCTTTGTTCATCTATTTCTTCCTGTCGATTTCTCTTTTGTTCTTCTTTTTCTGCCTATCGTCTTCTCTCTTGTTCTGCTTTTTCTTCCTGTCCTCTTCTCTCATGTTCTTCTTTGTATTATCTTCATATCTTTTCTTGATCGTTCATTCGTTATAACAACGTTGCTAACAAGTCCTGTGTTAGTTTTTCCACCATACTTCTTGTTATTGGCATTAACTCACGACACGCAAATCAGTTTAAAATAAAGTTGAGTACGCAATAATGTCCATAAAATGTATCTATCACGTCTATTTTAATAATGGAATGTTCCAAAAAAATCTCCAAACAGTTCTCCAAAGACTTATTTTGAGTTTATAGCACGTTTCCGTTAACACAGTTCACGTATCTTCTGTAGTTTCCAAATTCTAGAGTTTTCACGAAAAGTCACTTATAGTCTTGTTTTTAAGTCTATAACACGTTCTCGTCGACACAATTCACATACTTCCTGTAGTTTCCAAATACAATTTTCTAGAATTTTCCCGAAATTGCACTAATAGTCCTTTTTCTCAGTCCACAAAACGTTATTACTAGTGGCACTCGCGTATTTGTAGCTATTTCTAAATCGAATGTTCTAGAAACTTGTCGAAAATCCACTTTAAAGTCACTATTCAGTCAGTTGCTATCCACACAAACACCTATACTCATAGAATCGTTGACTGAAAGTCCAGGTAACACTTACTAACTACTTTATTAACTAATTACTAATTAACAACGATAGATTAATGACTGTCGTAACTATAATCACAACACTTATAAGTCTCTTTTTTATTTCTTCTTTACTCGTTCACTTTCAACTTAAGACTGAGTTTCGGCCCACCATGCATCTTATTTATACATCCATTCAACCAGTCTAGAACATTCGACAACATTTCCGGCCGTTCTCGTACAATTCCAGTTTCGTCCAACCAGTCTACACAGTCCAGTGGCGTAACAATATGAATGATAGATAATTCAGCACAACAACCAAAGGAAAATGAGGCAAATTATGATAAGCTATATAAGGTAAGACACCTCTTCTTACCAAACTCAGAACGAGATATCTATCCTCACTCAAACCTAGTGAGTTTCAATCTGTGGATGATTCGATGATACAATTTAAGCAAGAATTTCCTTTATACGATATTTGCCCATAAAACCCACTAAAAGGGAGTATATAGTGTGGGTTCCAGCAGACTCAACAGGAAATATGTGTTAATTTCAAATATACATGGGTAAGCTCGACCAATCAACTGAAAAAATTTAGGTAGCCGTGTTGTAAAAGACCTGACAAGTGTGTTGGTGAAAGAAAATAATAAAGTGTCTTTTGATAATTATTTGAATTCGGTGGATCTACAAAGAAGTTTACTTTCTGATGGAATATATGGATGCAGAACAATCCAAAAAGGAAGAAAAAAATTTCTTGACTTGAAATTGGACAAGAACATGAAACGAGGGATGTAGACTGGAGAGTGTCGACGGATGGTCTAGCTACGTTGAAGTGAATGGATCGTCGAAGCGTGCTCTTACTAGGAAATTAATGTAATCTTGCGATTATGGAAACATTCTCCAGGAAATAAAAGGACGGTTCTACTGAAGGCATATCTTGCACTTACATGGTAAAGCAATATAATAGTCATATGGGTTACGTTGATAAATTTGATATGCTAAAAAAGCATTTATGAAATCGATCGAAAATTACATAAATGGTGGTATCGATTATTCTTTTATTTTGTTGTTGCTTGCGTTGTGAACGCACTGATTTTATATCAACAAAGAAGTGATTCAAGTAGTATAAATTTTAAGATATTTCGTCTCTCTGTTGCACGTGGATTGATAGGAGCAATAGAACCTACGAAACGAGGTAGGAACTCCTCAGAAACACCAATAAGCAAATTCAAAAAAATCATTTCATATGAAGTGAGGCATAACAAACGCGCCCATATGCCTGTAAGATGAGCTCACTCAGATGTGCCCATTGCAGTACCTCAACGGATGTTCACAGAACCATTTAAAAATGTTCAATTTGTGATGTAGGATTATGCCTGAATAAGGAGCGAAATTGTTTCCTGTTGTTTCATAAAACTTATGTTATGTAAGATATCTCTACATCCTTTTTCATGTTCCTACTACTGGTTATCAGCAATAGCCATGTCCTACAGGAAAATCTGAAGTCCTAATATTTAATAAATATATTTAATTTGTTCAAACAATAAATATTAGTTTTATAATAAATAACTATTTAAATAATAATAATAAATTCGGCCTCGAAGGGTTAACATAGTTTT
>JANEYF010001931.1:0-87937 GCA_029963845.1 Rhamnusium bicolor | reverse complement strand
TATACAGTGCGCGAGAAAAACTAACGCATAAATTCGTTCATTTCTTTAGTAATAACTTAATCAAAAAAATCTCGAAGGGGTATAGCGATTTCACTTTAATCCACACTGCCTGATACCATTTCTGTCAATTTTCCACTAGATTTATTGGAAGTTATGACGTCATCGACATTTTTTAAAATATTAACCTACATATTTTTTGCATTTTTTTGTGTAGTTTTTTATTTTGTTTTCAGTGATGTAAACATGTGTATAGGTTACATAACACAATTCTTAAAAAAAAAATTTTTATACTTGAACACCAAATTTGTCAGAAAATTTAAAATTAATTTTAAACTAAAATTTAATTGACAAAATTTGTCAGATAGTGAATGGTTCCATTTTAAACATTTACTCTAATTTTTTTGTCAATTAAATTTTTAGTTTAAAATTCATTTTTAGATTTTCTGACAAATTTGGTGTTCATGATAAATTTTTTTTTTCAAAAATTTTTGTTATGTAGACCCATACAAAGCTTTACATTACTGAAAACAAAATAAAAAACCACAAAAAAATGCAAAAATATATAGGATGCTATTTAAAAAAAATATCAACTTCCACAAATCTAGTGGATAATTGACGGAAATGGTATCAAGCAGTGTGGATTAAGGTCGCTATACGCCTCGAGATTTTTTTTGATTAAGTTATTACTAAAGAAATAAATGAATTTATGCGTTACTTTTTTTCTCGCATTGTATAATTTGATATGCATTCTAGTTGCATAAAAGATTAAATAATATAGGTAAATTAAACAAAGTTTTTCCATTCTTTTACATAAATATTCCATATAAATGCCGACTGTTTTTTACTTTTGGGTTTTTAATTTATTATCTATTTTTTATTATTCAAAATTTAATAATATGTACTTAATAAACCTGTCGGTTAATGCATTCCAAGTCGATTCGATCTAATCGATCATATTCAAAGCTTAGTGTTTTTTGTTCTTCTAATAAAGCTTTATCTAATGAACCTGAAGAATAGAATATACCCATATTGTATTGCAAATTGCAAATATTTTTACAACAAATAAAACAATTGGTATGGCAACATACAGTGTCTGGTTATAGATGGACACTTCCTAGCGTTTTTATTTGACGTATAAAAAATTATAAATATTGAACTTGATAAAATATTTAAGCACCAAATTTCTAAAAAACAGTACAAACTTATAATTTTAGAGTTATACAGCTTACTTTTGATCAATTTTTAATAAACAAATGCGCTATGTGTTGATTTATAAACAAACACCTTGTACGTCTTTACATTCTCTACAACAAATTACTATATCAATATTTATCTAATCTAATAAACTTACCTTTTTCTTTAGCCATTTTTAACATCAATAAGCTTCTAGAACTCATAGTAAACTCAAAAATAAACCACAAACACAACAGCTTAGTCAGATAATGAAATACTTAAGACTTTTCTTTATCTATGCTTAAGACAATCTAAAAGCATAACCATAATTTTACTAAATTACGCGGAAATTTTCGCGGGCATTTCTACAATGCGTTGTTGCCAATACGCTAACACAAAACAAGGGAACAAAAGTAGTATATTTAACCACATTTAACTTATATATAGAGAGAGGGAACTACACACGGCAAATCTCCGATATTGTAGACAACGCTAGCGCCAGCGGTGAGAAGCCGAACTTATTGACTAAAACTATGGGCATATATAGTACAAATGACCTCCTTCAAATTTTTTGCACAGAGATAGGACACGACCTCTAGTAGCCGGTGGTAAAAGAAAATAGGCGAAACGTAGTGCCCTCCAAAGTTGGAGGGAAGTTGGTTATATATGAGGGAGCAACGATTAGTATATATGTATTTTGGAGGGAATAAAGTATACATTATATGGTATATATATATACATACATATATATATATACATATACTATATATATATATATATATATATATATATATATATATATATATATATATATATATATATATATATATATATATATATATATATATATATGATATATATAGTATATATATATAATATATATATATATATATATATATATATATATATATATATATATATATATATATAATAAAAATATATAAATTATTATATATTTTAATATATATATAATAAAAAAAAAAAATATAAAAAATAATATATATATATATATATAATATATATATATATTTTTAATATAGTATATATAGTATATATATATATATATATATATATATATATATATATATATATATATATATATATATATATATATATATATATATATATATATATATATATATATATATATATATATATATATATATATATATATATATATATATATATATATATATATATATATATATATATATATATATATATATATATATATATATATATATATATATATATATATATATATATATATATATATATATATATATATATATATATATATATATATATATATATATATATATATATATATATATATATATATATATATATATATATATATATATATATATATATATATATATATATATATATATATATATATATATATATATATATATATATATATATATATATATATATATATATATATATATATATTTTAAACCTTTTGACACCATCGATAAGAATTTGCAAAATTGTCAAAGTTTGACATAGTTACCTACTACTATAGCCATGTTCCAATATGGCTAAGAGAAATGTTAAGGTCAAATATAATAATGTGGATTCTGTAGAATATATAGTTAACATGGGAGTTCCACAAAGTTATATTTTAGAGCCACTACTGTTAATGATATTTATTAACGATTTCTCTAATTTCATCAAAAATGCTTTTGACAGTTATGCACACTGATGATATTAGTTGCACAATATTCACTGATTTTGCTGAAGAAAAGTAAAGTAAAGAAAGTAAAAATTGTATTTGGTAATGTTGCCAACGTAATATATCCATACACTGAATGAAAACAAAACCACATTCTTAAATGTTCATCTCAGAAGACCAATAGCAGATTTCTTTGTTTATTTTGATAAGCAACAAAATTCCCAGACATATATATTGAAGACTTTGGCCGAATTTTTGTTATTCAGAATCATAAGAGTGATCGAATCTAAGGAATACTTGTAGACCAAAGTTTATCTAAATAAAAATATATCCCCTTCCTTGCATACATATATTCAAGTGCCTAATATATTCCAAAAATAATATTAATAACTTTCCTGTAATAGCGGACCCGTCATTCATATGAACTCAGAATAGCTTAATTATACCAGCACACAAAAGACTATTGCTTTTAAATAAAAACTTACTATGCTTGCTAATGCTATGCTTTTAAAAGCTTACTATAACTGTATTACTTTGTACAATAGCTTACCCATAAATATTAAGGGTTTTCCATTAATCAAATTTAAATCTAAAATAAAAGTATTACTTACAAATATTACTACGGCATAAATAAGTGTCTATAAAGGCCTAATTAGTTGACGCGTTCTAAAGCGGCTGTAATGATTTCTACAATGGTACTTCATTATTCTTTTAATTATTTTGTTATTTTCTTGTTGTTTTGTTGTTATTATTACTTAAGTGTTTTTCTTTGTCGACAATTCTATTGTATAATTGTATATTGTACGTACTATATACATATTATGCTTTTTTTATTTTTTGTTTTTATATCCTTTTCTATATGTTTATACAGTGATTAGCCAAATGTACATTTGTATCTTTAAAAATTGGTAAATAAAATTATCGACCTATCTATAGCAAAGAAAATGATACATAATATTTCAAGTAGATGTTGCGGCATATCCACCTTCAGCGGAATACACCATGGATAATAATTGCAAGAATTTTTTATGTAATCCAATAACGTACATGACGTAAAATCTGGGGCTGATCCAGGACACCGCACTGACATACACATATAAAGATGTGATAAATGATATATTACCTTTTAATTAGCGATTTTGTAGTATTCAAAATAATAAGAGCAATAAATATTTTACTGAACACACTGTACACTAGTAATTTCTAGAGTTTCAGTAAATTAGCAGTATCTGTTCAGGAGTTACCTTTTGACACCTGTCACTCAAAATCTATTTATATGAGGAAACGACCTTTCAATGTCTACAGAGGCTATAGGAGTATATTTAAAATATATTAAGTTTTTCGAGGGCACGTTTATATTCAGAAAAGTTTCCCTCTTAACCTACAATAAGGTCCACAATAATATCACACAGTGTACGAAACCTGAAATTGTTTTGTAAAACTCATTCAAATTTATTTTTCACTCGTAAACTGGCGCAGATCAAATACAATGTTTACTACGTTAACTATTGCATATTTAGGTGAAGTAGTTGTACACTCAAGGTTCCTCATTGACAAATAAAGTCTTGAAAAATGACTGTGGATCTACATTAAATCTCCCCGAACAGCTGGGTCATTAAACGCTCGCTAAGCATGTGAAATAGAAAGTGCGTCGTTTGCATTTAATTTGTCAATCACCCTCTTTACGTCTTCAAAATGAAGTGATAAATTTGAGAAAATTAATTAATTATGAGAATGACAATTCTGACGATGGTTCCAGTTCAGATGACTAAAATATTGAAAATATTCAGAATATTATTAATTGCCAACCGTTAATGTAGATGTTTTATTGAACCAAAAAATTTTTATTTTTGTATTTAAGATAAAGTTTTCACTTAATATAAACTGTTTTTGTTTATTCTGGTTAATATAATTTTAATCTTAGACTAAATTAAAAAAAAAACGAAAAATAACAAACGCCGTTTTGGAGGTTAACTGCGGGAAAATATCGCCGCAAGCGGTTACCGCAGCCATTTTGACGACCCGTATAGCAATATCGAGCGCCAAATTGTGCTGCTGCATAACGTTTACTTTTCATCATGTTGTATACCTTTGTACGATACAATGTGTACGGACCTGGAATGTACGATTTACTCGCGATCTTTAGTTATTAAATATTACCTAGAAATTGTAGTTTTGATTGATGTTTTAATAACATATAATTATTAGAATTAGTATTGTTTCAAAATATTTAACCAGAATGTCAAGATTTCAGACTGTAGTGTACATAACTATTAAGTAATTTTAATTATCTTTGTATCAAATATTAATACTGTAGTAATTTCTAGATACAGACATAAAATAATTGGAGAATATAATTTCATTGCGATATGGTATAATTTATCCAGTGAAATTTTTCCCTCGTATAATTTGGTATTACTCAAATTTATTATCAACTTAGATTGACAAGGGAACATACTTTTTAGATTGTATTAACACCTCTGTTATTAATTCTTTAATTCCAGGGGACATCTTAATTTCTTCAAAAGGCTTTGTGTGTATCTGAAAAATGCAGGTTCTCTAGAAACCACATAAGTTTCAGAGTATCTGTACCTCTTCAACAAAGTTCGAAGTTGATTAAGTATCAGAGCAACTAAGCTATTCAATTAAAACTTATCGCATTAAATGTGGAAGAGTTCCCGTTTAAGACTACAATGAACTGTTGCATAATTTGCTGGTATACTTATTGGGGGATTATGGATACTAAACTTATTTAAATCTCTGCCACGTTTTAGGTGAATAAGGTCCCTTAAAGCTAAACACAAATATTCCGACCTAGTTAAATTGTTTGAATGCGAAAGAAATAAGCAGTCTTAAATTAAGACTCACTCTCACCTCAATTTGTGAAGAGGAAATTCAGGACTGTTTTGTAAAAAAAAAACTGGTATAATATTGTTACGCAATATGAAAACACAATATACAGTAGTAGTGTTTGTTAGGGTGTGTTCTTTAATAACAACGACTTCAAGTTGTGTTTTTACCATATATCTAACATAAAACATGTCATTTAATGATAGATAACCAAAACCGGAAGCAAAGGGTTCATTCAAAATAAAATGTAGATTTAGTAGGTCAGCTCTGGGTGCATTTTTAACGTATTTGTTGGTGTTTCACGAAAGTTTCTGTATTCACAAAAATTGATGTCTTTCCTGCAATTTCATTTATTACATCTGCGTGTTATTTGGAATGAACGGCTTGCTTTAATTTTTTTATCTATTATAAAATACATTGGCGATTTATAATTTTGTACTACTTATGCCTTGATAATTCTTTAAAAATAGAAAGAAATAATCTCAAACCATTTTTTGTGATGCAGATCGAATACCTATAATAAATTTTTGTTATTTCTATTAAACTTATTGTTAGTGCGGCGCTTATAATTTATTTTCTACAAAATTTTATTACAATACAAATTTGAATGGGAGTTGATTAACCAGTATCTCGTATAGCCCAGTCCCCATAAATAAAATAATGGCAAAAGCTGGTGTAAAATAATCCTCATATGAAGATTTGGTAATAGAAAAGTACACAAAAATTTCTTAAGGCTACCTTACATAAAACAAAATGGTGTCAAACTTCCAACTTTTTTATTTTGAAACTAACAAAACGCTAAATATAAAAAAAAATCGTAGAGGTTAAAAGTAAAGAGCACAAAATTTTACACCAAAAGTGTCGTGCATGCAACCGTTTTTGCTTAAAAAAAGTTTTAAAAACTGATTGTTACTTCTTGGACATCAGTTGGGGGGTCAAGTAATCTGATGAGATTTCTGAAAGTATACATTGGTGATCTTAGGTATTTTGAGTCGCTGAATTCAATTCCCAGGCTATTTTGCCCAATATATGACGAGTTTTTAGTTATTAACTATTTTTGCACATATTTAACTAATTTTGCTAAAAATATGCAATTTCACTGTTTATCAATGCGTGGAAGATAACTAAATCATAAGTACTTATTAAAATTATATTCTTGACAATAAATAGAGTAGAAAGGTTTAAAAAATAAGACATCTGAATCCAATACATTGAGTGAAAACTACTTTAAAAACTGCTTAAAAATCTAAGCACCCTAATTACTAGATAACATAACTTTCATTCGAATGTCGTTGATATTTTAATTGAAGAAAAGCTGTATATATTCAGTAACGGTATTCTACATTTAAATTATGTATTTATAAAAGCACATGTTCAAAAAATGCATAATATACGTACATACAAACGATAAAAACAAGAATAATTATAGGAAAATATAATATAAATTTACATATTATTAATAAATAAGTAAATAAATAATTTTTAATGCAGTATAGGAATTTTGAATGTAAAAATAAGAAAAAAATGTTCATATAAACATATATCCGAACATGTTTAAAAAATAAAACATTTGAATCTGTAAAAGTTTTATTTAAAAGAAATATATAAAATAGCAGCTGCTGCTCCGTGTTCGAATTCTGTATAAATAGTAGAACCGAAAATAACAAAAAATATACCCAAAACGGCTAGTACACCAAACGGAAATGTAATTTCCGCTTGGTATACTAACTGGTATTAGCATAAGGTATGTTTTTAGAGGGAGTGCCACCTTCAGGTTTCATTTGGATCCAAGATGGCGGCTAGTTTCTAACAATTATTTGAAGTAATTTTTTTGGAGAATCCATTGACTTTAGAAAAATAGTCTCAACAAAGTTCTTTAAATTTTTACGATGAACAAAAAAGAATTTTACACATTTTGCTATTAGAATTGAAATAAAAACAGTATTTAATAAAATTCAAAATTTATACACTTTTTTTACAAAATTATTTATTTATATATGTACAGGGTAATTCATAAGGAATGGGTAATCCTTTACCTACCGATACTATAGCGGAAAATATTAATTTTTCGCTTAATAACTGGTGGTCAAATACTAATACTTACTAAGATACAGGGTGTTAAAGTTATAAAAATAATTCAGTAATGTTATTTCAGTTACCTTTTCACACATAAACATAAAAGTCGGTACAATTAGGTTTTTTGATGTGATAAAATCGAATAATCTATCAGTTTCAGTGTATCGCATAGAGGGCGCTACGTAAGCTATTTAGTTTAACAGAATCCGTCACAAATTTTTTGTATTTCGTTCATCTATAATCTCTGCAAATTTTTTATTTAACCATTATTTGTAAACAAAAAAAAAAGGATACTTATTTTATCTTTATAAAACGCACCCTTATCGAGATATTTATATTTTAGGAAATCCTCCAATTTAAAAGATCAAACTTGAATGGAAAGAATGAAAACCCTGACGTAGTTTTCCACGAAACACCAAAACACTATATATTGCACTCGACGAGCGTTTTGCCAACTAAGTTGGCATCATCTGGAAATGATTAAAACTAAACTTATGCTAACAATCTATCCTATTTATATCCACTAACCAATAAAGCGGGTTATGTGGGATAGGCCGTCTGTCACTATTCATACTATTTTTACACTTTATGATTTCTAGGCTTTCATATGCATCCAGCTGCCTAGTATTTGTTGCATTCCTAATTAATCTTAAATTACTAATACTATTTTATGGTTGTTCTCAAACACATGTTGGGCAACACTAGACTTATTTGTTCTATCATATTTGAGATGGGCCATATGCTCTTTGAATCTAGTTTGAATTGATGGTCTAGTCTGTCCAACATATTTATTTTAATACGATGCGCCGAGATAAGCTGAAATAACGTTTGCCACAGACAGCAGCCGACACGCTTGCGCGTCGCACAGATCCCTGCCATTATTTGGCAGGCGTTTTCGTAAAAATTGAATGGCACTGCGTGAAAGAATTACTTGTGTTCTATTTGACTTGTTCTTCAGTGAATGGTCAAGCAAGAAGCACTCAGTTCCCGACCTCCAACAATCTGCAACCAGATAGTGGTAAGGATTCTTTTGACCGTTTTACTGTTTCTATTTGTATTTCCGTTATTTTACCGTTTGTACCCGAATTTGCTGTTATATTACTTTGCCCCAAGTGCCTGTTTTCCGAATAAGTCAAAGATATTCGGGAAATTTCGCGATTCATTAATAAAGTTAGGTTATCCATTCAACGATGAGCATCGGAATTATTCGGTTGTTATTTTATTTAGTATTGATGTAAAAATAGAACTTTTAATCCTCGCTCTGTGGAAAGATCTCCATCTTAGTCGTAGTTGCAATAAAGTACCAGTGAAATCTTTAATCCTCGATCTGTGGAAAGTAATTCATCAGGTGCACGCGAAGTGGCACAAATCAGGTTTTTAATCTTCCATCTGTAGAAAGAATCTCACTAGGTACTCCGGGAAGTAATGCATAAACCGTTCCGTCCGATACTCGTGTTCACTATAACTAACTTGTACAAAAAATAAGCTTGAAGCTGATTTGATAACCTATTGCTCTAATTTTTCACTAACTAACGAAAGTTAACTTCGAATATCTTCAGTCACTCACGCATATCTCTGGTTTAGAAGTTTAAGGGACAGTTTACTCTTGAAAGTCCGAGTTAGTAAAACTGAATTTTTATGCTGTATAGTTAGACAAAGATCAGGAATATTCGGTTATCATTTCTATTTAGTATTGACGTAAAGATAAGACTTTTATTCCTCGATCTGTGGAAAGAGTCCCATCTCAGTCGTAGTTGCAATAAAGTACCGGTGAAATCCTTAATCCTAGATCTGTGGAAAGAATTTTATCAGGTGCATGCGAAGTGGCACAAGTAAGGTTTTTCATCCTCGATCCATGGAAAGAATCTCACTGGGTGCTCGGGGAGGTAATGCATGAACCGTTCCGTCCGTCACACGTAGCCAAGAAGTCCTAACAAAGGACATTAGGAGCGAGCCTAAAGATACAGCATGCTCGCGATTAGCCAGGCAAATATACCGTCTGTCTCTGGACTAACCTCCTGCACTTGTACCTTACATGCACTCCGTAACCGCTTACCACTGAAACTACCTGCTGCACCGACCGCCTGCCGTAATACTGCATTAAGCATTAGTGACTAGAGTCATTAACCGCTTGCTGTAAATACCAATAGTAGTAGCTGCCATAACTGTGCTTTATTTCGATTCATCGCTTGCTTGCTTTTGTAGATACTGATAGTAAACATTTGATAGTAAAACCGTAGTAGTAGTTTCCGTAACTTAGCTATACTTGATGTAACTGATCACTGCTTTTGCATTACACAACCTCTTGCTTGGTTTTCATTGGTTGCTTACTTGTAATATAGGTTAATATTTACGTTTGCATTATAACAGAACTGTTGTGTATATATTTATTTTTTTTATTCTTTTGTGAAGTAGTCTTAAATAAATAGAGTAAATGAAGTTGAACTTCTGCCTTTTTATTTTTTTATTCTTTTATGAAGCAGTCTTAAATAAATAGAGTAAATGAAGTTGAACTTCTGCCTTTTATTTAAAGCAAAGATATAAGTAAGTAAATCTGTTTATACACCGAAAGTCATTTTCGGTATGTAAGGTAAAGTTGTCCATTGCTACGCAAACGACAACCATACACACAGACCGCCGGGCATTCCGCTTCTACACTGAGTTATTCTAGCTACTATCACACCGCTACGCTGATAGAATAAAATGGTGTTCCTACACTTTAAAACAGGAACTGGCGGTCGGGACTGTTACCGGAATAAAAGTTCAAAGTACCGTTATTGTACTGAAGAGTGCCAAAGTGACACGAAACACATATAATAAGCACAAATTAAAAATTTATAACTGTGCTTTTAATTTTTTCCAAGGAATTTAAATCTTCAAACAGAAAAATAAAATTGACTGAAAAGAAAAGGTATGGAAAAAACAGTTTTCCAAAAATGCATATTTTGACATAGAATGATGTGGTATTAGGTCAGTAGATTTTCGAACAGTTGAAAAAATGAGATATGTGCAGTATTTTAATTTTTAATTTATATCAACAACTAAGCCGTAAAATGTTAAATATGTACATATATAACTAAATGATTAATTTCATCAAATACTGTTTTTATTTCAATTCTAATCGCAAAATATGTAGAATACTTTTTTGTTCATCGTAATAAGATAAAGAATTTGTATAAGACTAGCATGTTATATCAACTAAGAGATCGATAGTTGTTTTATAAAGATAATATTCGATTATTGTTATTAAAAGTAATGGCATATTGTTGAAAGTTATACTAAGTTGACAGTTTGTTGTGTTGTGTAGTGCTCGCTTTAGTTTTATACAAACTTTTCTAAGAGAAATAAAATCATAAACACAGAATCTCTCTGGTTGTTTGGGTGAAGGTTGCCCCACCCACCTACAAAATATCATCCACCCTACACTAGTGAACATTGGTATAAAATCCTCTAGTCTTATATTTCCACTTCTTGCATTTGAAAAGTCTAAGTTAACGAAAACTATTATCTTTTCCCATTATTCGCTTCCTACCAAATCTATTAAATAGCTAATAGCTTCCTTTCTATAAGAATTCACCAAACTTCCAAGTTTGTGTAAGTAAGGGAGGTCCAACAGTGAAAACTTCAATCAATTACTTTACCGGAAAGGAGTTCTGAATCCAATATATTGAGTGAAAACTACTTTAAAAACTACTTAAAAATCTAAGCATCCTAATTACTAGATAACACAACTTTCATTCGAATGTCGTTGATATATTAATTGAAGAAAAGATGTAAATATTCAGTAACGATATTCTATATTTAAATTTATGTATTTATAAATGCGCATGTTCAAAAAATAAATAATATACATGCAAATGGTAAAAACAATGATCTAGGTCTAGGAAAATACAATGCATAAACCACATGTCAAGTCGAACGTCATCAAGAGGCACTTTATCTATTAACACATTTTATAAAAAAAAAATAGATAGTTGAATCCATCCAACCTATCTGGTAAAACACATGATTAGATAAGCCTAGATAGGCCTGTCAGCCCACATATTTATTAAAAATCTAATCAGATATCAAACGCATGGGGATTTATAGACATGGATGATATGAGAGTTAATTACTCCATCCGATGTAAAACCTGCTTCATCAGAAGAAAAGAATCTTCGATAGAAATAAATGATTCTCAACACATTTTTGTAAAAGCAACCGGCAGAACGATATTTTTGGTTGAAAATCTTCAGCGTTTAGGTCCTGTACTCTTTGTAAGTGGTATGAATAAAGTAACCTCTTGTGCTGTGTGGATTGTAAGCGACTCTCTGCAAGATTCTTTCTTCCATTCGAGGAGTTCGACCATAGCGATCTCTCATTGCGATTTGGTTTAAAATTTCCAGTTTCACGCAATCGTTGATAAAGGCGGACAATCTATCTCATGGAATACAATGATTTGGGAAAGTTTCCACATACAACCTACTTGTCTTAACAGCATTTTCGTCGGCTTTTCCATAATGTAAATACATATCTGCCATTTCTACACTGGTATACTCTTCCATTTTAGTCGTAAAACTAAATACAATATAGATTTTACAGGTTGACTTTCGAACTTGAATTTTTCAATTTCATTTGACATCAGCCTACTTCATATAATGGCGACCGTCTTAAAATCGAGAATCTTTCTGTAGTAACATTTTTTAAATTAATTTTTCTCGGAAATAGTTGATCCTACGATAATGTACCAAGAAAGCGTATTTAGCTCATTTTTATTCAATAATCATAATTAAATTATCAAAAAAATTAAAGAGTAAAAAATAGAGGGTTGAAAATGCATAACTTATCCTATTTGCTTGCCTATGGCTAAATTATCATTTTGTAATAATCATAAAAGCATAGCACATATTAATGCTAAATGGTATTGCAAATTTTGTAACACTAACTACGTGTTCCTGAGATTATAAATAAAAATTGTTATTAGAGCGCTCTCTTTAAGGAGTTGTAGTTCCCTTACGGAGCATTTTCGAACATATTATATGAAATTTGTTTAGCTTATTTTTACATTTAGGCTCAGAATTTCTTGACAGCAATTTAGAAACACCCCGTATAGTCAGTATGTTAAGCAATATAATATGTATATGAACTTAAAGAGAATATAAAATATGTGTGTTCAATATTCATACTGAATTATGAGGAAGTAGAACTCATTCTCGATAGAGTGATTGAAATTTTCATCGCTGAATAAAATTGTATTAGTTACTAGTACATTTTCTAAACATTAAGACATAGTTGAATTGTGATAAAATATTCTGAGGTTGTTTGTGATCCAACCCTTTTCAGTAGTATGGAAATGTGTTTATTTTCTATAGGTAAAAATGGGACATTGAAACAGCTATTAAAATGTACAGTGAATCTTTTACAAACCCAATTTATTTGAATTACAAAGTGAAGTAGGACTAATCTATAGTATTAAACAGTGTATTGAAAGTTTGCCTGTACCCACAATTAAGCCTTTTTTCTTCAAATATAGGGTGAGAGCTTAGGCGAATATTTACAATAATTACATATATATTTTGGTCTGCACAACAGCAGTTCCAGCATCTTCAAATTATTGCATATTAGAAATTTTTTTAATATTAATTAGTTAATATTAAAATTATATAAGAAACTGACAATACGATGATATGATTTATTGCAACCGTGATTTTTTCCCACCTAAATTACATAGATACAATGTAAGGCTTTGTCTTTTACGATGAGGCAGCTTATAAAAAAATTCAGAATTACTGTTTGCAACTCTTCCTCACTTTGGTTATATTTGTTCACATTTATATACCTCTAATTTAATAAATATATCTATATGCAAGTAGATTTTTATTCAACGTATGATATTTGTTTAAAACATCATAAAAACAATGTTTAATTATTAAATAAGGTAACCGAAGTCCACAACATAAATCGCATTGTTACAATACAACACAATTTAACCACAGCATAAAGAAATTGTTCTTTATGCTGTGATTTAATTTCAAAATCGATCGATTTTGTACAATCGCATTTTTCCACAGTATGCATAATAAAATAATAAATTTGCTTCTGTATTTATTTAACGTATGATATCTTAAAATAATCCAAATTAAAATCCTTGCAAATCATGATTATCTAACAGTCAGAGCTCGGATTCGAATATTATGTGACGTCAATATCAGGGGTCGATCCAGGATACCGGTGTAAACACATGCACACATTCACTTATCGTTTCTGTATTTGTGCTTTCTAACACTTTTGTTGATAATTCTTAAAAAGAAATACATTGCTTTTAGATGAATCAAATAAACTGTATTTAGATACACTCTACATATGTTTCGGCTTTTTAGGCCTTTCTCAAGAGCATTACAGATAAATACTTTTGTTGATGTTAAGCGGGCTGGCATTGCCACTGACTGATCCACTCCCTTAACTATTTGCGGTGTTCTGACCACGAACGGCGGCTGTTTCATCTACACTAACCCATACATATTAGTTTTGCAACTCAGAAACAATTGCTTTTATTTCATTGCACTCCGGCAATATATAATTTGTCCTTAATGTGGATTCCGCAGGCACAATTTCGTTATTGTACTTACCACTAACACAAATTTGCAGAAATTGTTTAAAATGAGAGATATCTAGTTTGGTTCAGGGAATGTTACACGACACCATCATTTTAACTAAATCTAAATTAAATTGTTTTTGTCTTTCAGTAGGACATATACTACTACTACTACTACTACTGACACGTGTTGTATAATTTTCAGTTGGGACAAGCTGTAAAACCTGTGTTTTCACTATCCATGACAGTATTTTCTCACAAATATTGCACCAAAGTGCAAGTTCCACGACAATATTCTCCGATTTAAAAAGTAGACATACTACACCCGCTGCGTTCACAGGTTGACTACTGGAATTAAATAGACTTGTATCGTACTTTAAACGGGAGGTTAAAGTAGGCAGGGATAAAATAGCATTAAAAGCTGTATTAGCACGTCCTTTTCACCAGGATTACCAGCATAAAATTTAAATCGTGATTAAAATGTTTCTATTGATAAGAACAAAAAATGAAAACAAATAGTTTATCTTCAATACAATATGGATTTAATGTATAAAATTAGAGGCAATACTGATGCGTATTTTTTTTCTTTTAATAAGAAATACGAATATTTTATTTGGTGTCACCTTATGAAACTGAATAATCACATTTCCTAGCATTGCCGGTAATTTTATATATTAGATCTGTATGGTATTTAGAAACAATTTTTCGTTTTTTAATATATTTTTTATAATAGAAACACTTTAACAGCGATTTATAGGTTTAAGTTGGATACTTGGTGAACATGCACTCCTTGCGCCAGACAAAAATGCCATCTTTTTGTTGTCTACAGCTGCTTATTTTTAATTGATATTATTTTATGCATTAATGTAGAGATCAGAACGTATCGATAAATTCAAGAGACGACTTTTAGGTAGATATAACATTACATTGTAAATACCTAATAAACTGGCGTCATTTACCGCCACTTTCCGATTTCTATAAGGTAAAAGCGGAGCAAGAAATTTTATTTGTAATTTGCTTCGGATTAAAATGAGAGAGAACTGTCGATGCCCTAGATGTGGTTCGGACTCCACAATAAACTGTAGTTTCTACTCTCTCTTCACACAAAATCCTAGGATTTTATGGAAATTACTTCGGTGACTTGAGGCGGTTAAGAAAACAAGAAAACAAGAAAAGAAATAATTATTTTTTGTACATGTATTTAAATTACCTATTACTTTTTATCTGCATACTTTATTGTATTAAGGATTGCGTTATTTAGTTGTAGAGGTGTAGAAAGAGTGAATTCATTTTATGAGAACATCCAAAGTTAAATTAATTAACTAAAATTTATACCTACCGCTTTGTTTCGGATTAAATTACAGAATAATTTCTGTTAAGAGTACAACCGTCCCTGAAATCTAATATTCGGATCCGGGATTTATTAATAGTTCATTGGAATGTGTAATAATATAAAATAATACTGTGTAATTTAAAAAACTTGTATTTACAAACAAGTAATACATAGTTCAGTAGAGATTTACAGATATGCACAAACAGCAAAAAACTTTCCTTTCTTTCCCGGGTGCACAAACTTCTTGTAGTAATTCTTAACAAGCAACATATGTTGGCCTTCCAAAGTATGATAAAGCGAAAAAACAGAATAAACTTAAGCTATGTTACATATGTGCCACGAAAAATGTTATGAAAGTTTCTTGATAAATTTAAGAATATGGTAAAAAAATATAATGATGCTCAGTATACAGTAAGTTTGAAACATAGTTAAGAAGGTGTTTCCATTAGGTGGCCAACGTAAACTTGTAAATATCGTTTAAATTGTTTTTATTGACTGTAAGGAAAAATAACAACAGCTATCTAATTTTAATAAAATACATGTCTGTTAAGTACAGGCTACTTTTGTTTAATTTACAAAAAAAGAGATGGTAATAAAAAACACTGAATTCATATTTGTAATAAATTAAAAAAAAACAGACACTTGTGTTGCCTGTAGTTTCACTTATTAAATCTTTATATGATTTAAAATGGTCACCGCGAAAAGCCAACCGGTACGAAGAAACATAATTTTTTTTGTAAACCATCTGGAGTGTTTTTGTTCTACAACTCTAGACTTGACGTATTGATCGCGAGTGAAAGCTGTTACTGGCTTTTCGTTTTTCTTGCCGGATTGAAGAGTACATCATCTTGCATCACAAACAACCTCCGCAGATTTAAACTGTATGTCACGGAAGTGGGTCAAAATTAACTAGACACTCCTTGCAGTCCTTACTAACGTCCTAACAGTAACATTCCACACTGTTTTGAATGTGAGCCATCTTTTTTCCACATATCATATGACCAGTCTTTTAAAATAACACCAACTTGACTTACATAAACAAAAGACAAGCATTTCCAATAGTACAAAAAAACAAAGTATTATTACCATTTAGAACAGTTTAAAAGACTTTGTTACAGTATACACATTGGGCGTCAAAATATACGTTATGCGTCACAATGCTACGTTAATCCACGTTGGGATGCCAAGTAAAACGTTGTACCAAAATAAAATTGAACACCTTACCAATCCTCGGCTAGCTCGTTATATCCCAGGTTGGGTTACCAGTGTCATACAAACGAAACTGGTGCCTTCAGCTTCTCAGTAGGTACTCTAAATTTAAGAAATAAACAATTAATATTTGACCAGAGAATTTGGTATACCTTACTACAATTTATATTTTTGCGAATCATTTCTAGTGAGATTAGTCGGATTGCCTGGCGTATTCTTTCTTTTAAGTCATTAAGTTTATTAGGTCGGTTCACATAGACTTTGGATTTTAAATAACGCCATATGAAATAATCTAAAGGGGTTAGATCAGGTGACCTCTTCGGCCAATCAATAGGTCCCCTCCTACCAATCCATCTATTGGGGAAGGTTGCATCTAAAAATGGAGGAACAGCGTTCGCACAATAGGGAGGTACCCCGTTTTGTTGAAACCAAATTATATCATTTGGTACGTCAGGGTCCTGCGACTTGGGCAACAGAACAGCTAAAGCAGGAATAAGTTCAAATTGAAGAAACTCTAAGTAGCGTATTCCGTTTAGCGTTCCTTCAAAGAAATAAGACCCAATAATTCGATTGCCGATAATTCTTGCCCATGCATTAATTTTCTGAGGAAATTGTGTGTGAATCTCTTGCATCTAATGAGGATTTTCTGTCACCCAGTATCTGCAATTTTGTTTATTTACATGATCACTTAGACAGAAAGTGGCCTCATCGGAAAAAAGAATGTGTTTTATTAAATTAAAATTATCATTGTACATTCCATGTATTTACTCGCAGAATTGCATTCTTAGATCAAAGTCGTCTTCCGATAATTCATGTACTAGGAGGTGTACTTTATAAGGACGGTACTTAGCTGCTTGAAGAATTTTTGATACTGATCCCATTGCCAAATCATAGTTTCTTGAGAGAGTTCTCTAACCGTCAAATGGGTATTCTCTTGAATGTGTAACTGGACATCTTCAGGTATCTTTTTTTGGTCGGACTTTAGGTAAATCACTAACGTGGCCAAACTCTCTAAATTTTTCTCCAATTTTGCTCACGCTAGATTGGCTAATCGGTGGATGGTCAATATGATTTTCATTAAATAAGTTACATACCTGCTGCTGAGTACGAACTCTATCACCAAAACCAATCATCATAAGCAACTCAATTCGTTAAATTATTTTTTTCGATAAATAAATGTCACTTGAACTTACATACACCTGATATTGGAAACTTCAATTACTTTTTGACCACTTAAAAATCTATTGAACGATTAAAATGTTAGAGCCGTAAATATCTCACATTTTTTGTAAATAATACAAAAAGTATTCATAATAAAAACGTGCCTATTACATCTTTGGAAACGTCTTTTTATCGATTATACAAATCTGTACATAAATACAGGGTGTTACATTTAAAATAACTAAGTTGATGTCACTTCCGAAAAAACCAGAAGTGACACTGACTTGCCGTATGACTCAAAATGTGCCAAATCAAAATTGCAAATCGCCGTGTCCGAGCGATTTTGGCAACACCACGTTGTTCAGATTATATCGAATTTACTTATTTCATTATGAACGCACTGTATATTAATATAAATGATTATTACTTCCTCACCCCTCAAAGTGAGGAAGTTATGTATTCGTGAAAAAAATTTTCAAAATTTGTATTGCATTTCTGGACGAATTTCGACGAATTATGACGATACACAAAATTTCAGACAAAAATTTTTCTGTCTGTGTGTCTGTGTGTGTGTGTTTTTGTGGTTCGCGATAGCAGCTACAGTTTTTGAGATGAAGCTTTCAAATTTGGTACACACATTCTAGCGGTCAAGCAAGAGATTGAGTTCGTTGATGAACAAAACCGGTCCCAATGTCTAAAAAAAATATTAGTGACATTCCACCAATGTGACTCTTTTGAAACGTCAAAAATTACTTTTATTATAAATTCCACCACACGTCGAGTTTTACTACGATGAGGAAGTTCTGATCCCCAAGTAATAATTGGCAGCGGTATTTTTATTCTTTAAATGAATAACGCAATACAAATATTATTTTTGTTTCAGCTATCCCCTACACGTTGCTCTTTAAAACAGTACATGATACATAACGGTGATTTTCAAGATAAGGATTTTCGTGCTGGTGTGGCATGTTGGTTCGAGTCAGCTTTTTAAAGAGGCTACAATAAGGTATCGATATTACCGATGGAACTAGAAGCTAGGGGCGAAAATTCACTCCATTATAATAATACCGCTATTCGATCAGTCTTTATATCTTACAAAGAACCGCCTCTAGCAAAAATGTAACACATTTTTCCTAAGAGCTTCGATAATGATTTTTTTCGATCCATAATTTCAATTTTTATAGCTGCTTAAATTCCATCCTCTGCTGTCTTTATGTTCCAGTGCGGGCTTCGTATTGTTTCTCACGACGGTTATTTTTTATTTCAACCTTTTATTTTTTATGGCAGATCACAAATCTCATGCAGCAAATAAATTGCTTTTCTTATGTGTTTGTTGTTTATGGCCGATATATTCTTAAAATTATGTGCCTGGAAATTATCGAAATACCACAAGGTTATGTACAGGGTGGACAAATTTCGATCTTTGTATAGGGTAACTCGGTAACTGTAAAAGATACAAAAAAATGGAAAACACATTCTCGATCTCTTTTTTTGAGACAAATTCACTGCGAAAACAAAAATTTGCTATTGTCTTTTGTTTTTGAGTTATAAACAAAAGTTCGATTTTTCGACTTTTAAACACATGTCAATATCTTGGTTGTTTGTAAAGTTATGAAAAACAACTTTAACATTTTCCAGGCATTTTTTTCTGTATAATACAATGGCGTCGAGAAAATTAAAAAAAGGTGCAATTTCCAGTTATGGCATAAAGTTGTATTTTTTTTAAACAGGAATCATAGTTGGCTATGGTTAAGTTAAAAAGGAAATTTTTGTCTCTTTCGTACTATATATGAGATCTGGGGTCGCTTTTGATGTGTAAGTATTTTATAGCGAAAATTATCTTTGAGTAGATTACTTTTTGCGGTTTTTATATTTATTCCAAGTAGGCGTGTGTCATCTATAACAGTATTTATACGATTGTCAGTAAATTGCATAATAATAATTTTGTTTAATCCTTACGAAAATTACGAGAAATATGATATGCTAGAATGCTTTATTCAAGGTAATAACAATTGTGATATTGCATCCGAAATATATTTCAATCGCTATCCAGAAAGAACATAACCTAATAAAGTTATTTTTAAGAGGTTAATAGAAAATCTCATTAATTGTGAGTCCTTCAACAAGCCAAGACCAAAAAAATTACATTATTGTAGATGCTGAAGAAACCTTCAATGAAAGCAAATCCTTCAATTCCAAGTCGTCAAATTGAAGCTGATTCTGGGTAGTTGACGACACACAAATTCAGGCCTTATACAATAAGGAAACAACATCACCTGCATACAACTGATCTTCAGCGACGATTGGATATTTGCATATAGTATTTTCAAAAAGTCAACAAAAGTCATTCTTCTCTAGAAATGTAGTTTGGACAGATGAAGCCTACATTAGCAGCGCAGAAATTTTCAACAGGCATAATGAGCACTATTGGTATGATATGAACCCTCACCGTACCGTTGACGTGCAATCTAAGGGACGCTTTGGTTTTAGTGTTTAGTGTGTTCTACGTGGTAATCGTGTTTTAACATATGACATATATCAAGAAAATCTTAATGGCCAACGTTACTATGAAATCTTAAACCAGAAAATTATTGAGGAATTTATGGACAATCTACCCTTAATTGAGGCAAGAAATCAGTTCTTTCAACAAGATGGTGCATCACCTCATAATATAAGGACCGTTTCAGAATTATTAAATACCAATTTTGGAAATAACTAGATGGGAAGTAATAGACCAGTGAGGTGACCATCACAATCACCTGATTTAACGCTACTGGATTTTTTCCTTTTAGGGCCATATTGAAGACTAATTATATAAGAAAACTAGTATCCACATAAATGAACAGACAAAATTTTATAGACTGTGAATTCCATTTCAAATCTTCATATTTATAATGCAGTTCAGAGAGTTATGAAGAGGTGTACTTTATGTACCGAACATAGTGGACATCAGTTTGAACATTTACTTTAATTTGAATTTTTATTTTGTAATTGTAATGTATTATAAAATTAGATATAAATATCTGATTTTTTGGTCTTGGCTTGTTGAAGGACTCAATTAATGAGATTTTCTTTTAACCTCTTAAAAATAGTTTTATTAGGTTGTCTTCTTTTTGGATAGCGATTGAATTATATTTCGGATGCAATATCACTATTGTTATTACTTTGATTAAAGCATTCCAGCATATCATATTGCATAAAATTGCATAAAAACAATTTACCTATACGCCCAGTTGTTTCTTATTTAACAGCACCTTCTAGCAAACTCTCGAATAGACTAATAAATATAATAGTAGATGCATGTAAATTCAAATCAACCAACGTTTAGTATTAAAAATTCCTATGAGTTAATTAATAGAACTAAAAATATTAAGTTGCCTGACAATGCTAAATTTATTTCTTTTGATGTACAAAATTTATTTCCTAGTATACCGCCAAAAGATACCATAAAAATTATAGAAAATTTACTGGATAGAAATAACACAAACACCGTTGTAAAATCTGAACTACTAAATTTGCTGACCACATGTCTAAACCAAAATTATTTCCAATTCAACAACGAAATATTCACATCAAAATAGGGCTTAATAATGGGAAACCCTAAGTCCTATTTTAGCAGAAATTTTTATGGATCATATTGAGAAACAAATACATAAAAACAAATTAAGTAAATGTTTTTTATACTGGGATAGATATGTAGATGATATTATCGCATGTTTTACAGGTACAACAAGACAGTTAAATAGTTCTGTAGAATTTATTAATAATTTCACCCTAATATAAAATTTACTGTAGAATATGAAAAAGACAATTCGATTAATTTTTTAGATTTAACTATCACAAAAATTAATAATTCACATGAATTTAATATTTACCATAAACCTTCGTACACAGATATTACGATACATAATAGTTCAACACATCCTGTAAAACATAAACACGCTGCCTATATTAGTATGATAAACAGATTAAACAAATTTCCTTTAACTGAAGATAATTACAATAACGAATTAAATTTTATTAAACAAATAGCAGTGAAAAATTGTTTTAAAGTAACTTTGGTTAACAATTTACTTAAAAAGAAAAATTATAATATAGCAATAGAGTCAGTTTATCCAAAAGCAGAAATCTGTGAATTTAGTGATTTAAGATATAAAACCCTTACATATGTAGGCCAACCTACCGAAAAAAATATCAGTTGAACTTAAGAAAAAACATAATATTAAAATAGCATTTAAAACTAATAACACTCTAGGAAAATTTATTAAGAATAATAAAGATAAAATTAAAAAAGAACAAACAAATGGAGTCTATAAGCTTATATGTGGTACATGCCCTAAAATATACATTTGACAAACGGGAAGAAATTTTGGAAAACGATTGTCCGAACATAAACGCAGTTTTAATAACAATAAATTAGATTCGCCGTATGCCAACCATTTGCTAGAGGACAATCGTTCTTTTAATAATAATTTTGATGGTTTACACACAGAAAATAAAGGATTAAAATTATCACTATTAGAGACATTAGAAATAAATAAATTAAAAAATAGTAATATTATTTTAACTGACCAGCTAGATTTAAACTGTTCACCACTGTTAAATATTTTCTAAATTATTTTGTACCTTATTTTATTACCGTTCCATTTTATTACCCTAGATTAGTTAGTAGATATATATAACCTCACTTTGTAATAAAGAATTTAGTCTTGTACTCACCATCTGATGAAGCCACTGTGTGGCGAAACAATTGTCATGAGTTAATTAAATTGTGAAAATCAAACATAAGTTTATTTTGTGTTTATTTATCATATTTCTTGTAATTTTCGTAAGACATCTTCACTTTTACGATTAAATTCGGTGTAATTATGACAGAAACAAAATTATTAATATGCACTTTACTGACAAATGGATAAACAGTGTCATAGATGACACAACGCCCATTTGGAATAAATATTAAAAAAAAAACGCAAAAACTAATTTATTAAAAGATTATTTTCGCTATTAAATACACATCAAAAGTGACCCCCACATATGATATATAGTTTGAAAGAGAGAAAAATTTTCTTTTTAACTAAACTATAAGCCAACTATGATTTCTAATTAAAAAAATATGACTTTATGCCATAACTCGAAATTGCACCTATTTTTTTTTAATATTCTCGACGCCATTGTATGATACAGAAAAAAGTACCTGAAGAATGTAAAAGCTGTTTTTTTCATAACATTACAAACAACCAAGATATTGATGTGTCTAAAAGTCGAAAAATCGAAAATTTGTTTATAACTCGAAAACAAAAGACGATAGCAAATTTTTGTTTTCGCCAGTGAATTTGTCTCAAAAAAAAGAGATTGAGAATGTGTCTTAAATTTTTTTGTATCTCCTACAGTTACCGCGTTACCCTAATATCGAAATTTGCCCACTCTGTACAATATTGTTAAATAACTAAAATTAGTGAAAATTGTTTTTATACAAATATTTATAAAAACTGTTTAATTTCAGTATGCAATTTATTTTTAATAAATACATATATCGATGCGGTTTACTACAATTATCAACAAAGATTAATTATTATGATAGATCATTGATGATTTCTAAATTACCTTCCTCGTTATAGGATGACACAGACACACACAAACAAAATTTCTGTACTTTAAATCAAAACCATGTTTCCTTATGTATTTTGATGTGCTGAAACCGAATCTGGCCATAAACATTACGGCTATGGCGTCCATTTTTAGCTACCGGGAATTTTTAGCTACAGATATCGTAAAAATCACCTTTTTTTAAACAAAAAAATTACAATTTTGTTTGAAAATTTTTTTTGCATAAATTATCATAATCTACGTTTCCATGGGTACTAAACATGATTTTGATATCAAAATAGCCTTTTTGGCAGCTGCCAACTGTCGAACTGCAAATTGTAAAATTCCGAAATGTGAAAGTGAAGCTTCTTCCATGTGTAAAAGTATGATGCTATCTACGTTTTTGAGGGTACTAAATATGATTTTTACAATCAAAATTGCCTTTTTGGCAGCTGCTAACTTTCAAACTGCTAATTGCAGCCAATTGCTAAATTCCAAATTTTCAAGAAAAAAAATTATTTGTAAAACTTTATCACTACCTACGTTTTTAGGGTGCTCGACATGACTTTGACGGTTATTATCAAAGTACTATTGAAATCTACAGATATACAATTACGATAACTAAATCATATTTACTGATTTCGAAAAAGAAATTAATCAAAGTTTTTTTGCATGCCACTTTATCTACAATTTCGAATGTGAGAATTGGCAGCTACCAAAAAGGCAATGTTGATGTCAAAATCATATTTAGCACCCTCGAAAACGTTGATAGGGATTTAGTTTTACACATAGAAGAAGCTTTTCTTACAAATTTTGGAATTTTACAATTTGCGGTTTGACAGTTGGCAGCTGCCAGAAAGCTATTTTATATTAGAATCATGTTTAATACCTATGGAAACGTAGATCACGATAATTTAGGCAAAAAAAAGTCTAACAAAAATTGTAATGTTTTTGTTAAAGCAAAGGTGGTTTTTACGATAACTGTAGCTAAAAATGTCCTGTAGCTAAAAATTTACCAAATAGTCGTAATTAACACGCTTTTATATTAGCTTCACTTGTATGTTTGTTTGTAACCGACTCTTTGGACTCGATTTTGACCCACTTTAAACGGACAGATTTAATTGAAACTTTGTACACTTACAAAGAACCGGTAACAATACAATAATTTTATATCATTATCCTGATCAGGATCGCCAGAATTAAATAATTTCCTTTCCTCACGTATCCTCTGCGTGAGAGCAAGTGGCTTATTACTGTTAGTACATTCCGTGATTCTCAGTTCGTTCGATGGCCGAGCGGGCTAAGGCACAAGTCTTAGTCGACGCGAAACGACGGACTCCTCGTCTATGGCTGAAAAAAAAAATTTTTATTTTTCAGAAGTATCTGTTGGATCGTAATATGTCATAATATCAGCATCAATAATCAATATAAATACAGTTTAAAAAAACTAAAAAACACGCTTTCATAGCACATCAAACTAAAAAGTGAAAAATAAATATAGTTTAAAAAAACTAAAAAACACGCTTTTAAAGCACATCAAACTAAAAAGTGAAAAGTAATTATTAACATAAACTGAAAACAATAATGAACGAAAAATACTAGTATTATTGTGAAAAAAAGCGTGGGGCGCTTTGTGCCATATTTTTCGTATATCGAGCAACCCACGCTTTTTTTCACAATAATACTAGTATTTTTCGTTCATTATTGTTTTCAGTTTATATTAATAATTATTTTCCACTTTTTGGTTTGATGTGCTTTAAAAAGCGTGTTTTTTAGTTTTTTTAAACTATATTTATTTTTATGTCCAGATTTGGTTTCAACACATTAAAATACATAAGAAAACATGGTCTTGATTTACAGTACAGAATTTTTTTGTGTGCCTGTGAATCGATTATTTTATCAAAATGATTTTATAATGTAAATTTCCACCAACTTAAAATTTTGCAGATTGCGAATATTATCCCTTTTTATTGTAGACAGAGGGAGAGAAAAATAGAGAGATACAATTAGTAATAATGTTATTGCAGTTAATTTGTCACATAAGACATCAATGACACAATTTAAAAAAATTAAAATGCCTCATTTTGTTATATAATTACTAAGGACTGTGAGTAAATAGTAGATGACGTAAAAACCAGACACCAATCCAGGACACTGACATACACATATAAAGATATGGTAAATTATATGTTACCTTCTAATCGGCGATTAGCACTAGTAATTTCTATAATTCCAGTAAATTAGCATCATCTGTTCTAGATATTCAGAAGTTAACTTTTGATGCCTGTTGCTCAAAATACATGCACAAATACAAAAAATTCCGTAAATAATCAAATAGATGTTAAATATGTGAAGTATAAACCGACGAAACCAAGAAATCCTTATAACTCGTGAGGAGCTGTAGATATCGAAAAAATAAATGAAAACCACCCCAACCATATATCAGCTATTACTTTGACAGCTTACTGTTCTGTGTAAGAGTCTTAGTCACTTTGAACGAAAAAAAATTTTTCTTGAAAAAAATCTGAAAAGATTTTTGTTGGCTGGTCAAATTAAACGTATGCTGAGCGTGTGAAAAGAGAGTGAGTCACTTGCATTTAATTTATCGATCATCTTCTTTACATGATCAAAATGAACATGATAATAGCTGACTGCCTCTAACCATGTGCCTCAAGGCATTATAACATGCTGTGGTGGTCATGGCGTAATCGGCAGTTCGTTTTCAAAATATTTTCCTCGAGACGGCGCTTTTGAAATTGTCTTCTTCACACTGGATATTAATCTGTCTGTTGTGGGAGAGCAGTTTCTACCAATTTTTGTAATGCAATGGAGTCGATACAATACATACTTTTATGTATTTTTTAAACGCACGGCAGATGCCTTCAAATAGGAAGCTGCGCCGGTTACATACAGTAATACACGCCCTTTGATTGTTCTCCAGTCGACGTTCCATATTTTTCTTAGTACGAAAAATAACAAGCACCATTTTGGGGGTTAATTACGGGAAGTGGATATTGCAGGAAGAGGTTACCGCAGCCGTTCTGACGACCCGCATAGCGAAATCGAGTGCCGCAGTGAAAGGGTTAAAATTGTGCTTTTGCAAAAACATCAATTTTGTATGTTGTATACTAATGTACGATACAAACGATGTATGTATGAACTTGGAATTTTCTATTTACTAGCAGTCCTTAATAATTACTATTGTTTAAATAAACTAAACAATTATATACAAAATAACAAACTTTATTTAACTACAAGAAACGCTATTCAACCTGAACGTCTCTCGCGATGATGTAAAAGGTACAAAACCTTCCTCAGGCAATATAAGGAATTTAGAAGAAGCGGTACTAAAATCATTCTTGTAACAGATAGAGGAGTTCTGTTCCTGTAAATATTTGCACCTAACACAGACGTCCTTATGCTGATTGCCTACAACTAGCCTAAACTGCCAAAAGACATTTTTCTTATCCTAATAGTAGTTAAGCAACAGAGATGTCTCTATATAAAGGCCTTATGACGAAAAGTTTTACTCGGAATGTATTTTGTTTCTACGAGCTTATATTACAGATTTATTTACTGTGAAAATTAAGGCTAGATTCCACAACAAGTACATATATGCTGATTGAAAAGATCTGATAATGTTCAGATCTTTCAAACAAACAAGCTATTCAAGAAAAAACTTGCAGAGTACATCTGGTATGTGTACTTGCTTGTGCCAACATTTAAAACGCTAAGTGAGTTTTGGATGGCTTTTTATAAAGATCGAGTAGGTAGCGTCAACTAGTCAAGTGCGCTCCATATTCGACGAGCAGACACATCTTCAAGTATTAATACTGCATCAAACGCATCTTCCTAAACTTTCTCTACCATCAGTTGACAAACTATCGATAGATCATCAGTGAAAATGGATGTTATGAGCCAGTAATGTGTTGTCTTCCTCATAGGAAACAAAATATCACCATCCAAAATACTCCATTACTAAATTGCACTGTCTCCTAAAGTAAAGGTTTACGCCATCCTAGCGGTGGCAGGTAAGGATGAGGTAAGGAACGGTGTGAAGCTCATGGTACACATATTCTTCGACAGCCTAGTTACTCTAAAAGCAATGTGCTCCTCAAGGATGACATCAGGAGTGCAGGGATGCACTAAAAGAGCTTGCAGGCATAAACAAGTGACTAGTATGGATTCCGGAATATACTGGGGTTCTGGGCAACGAGAAGGCCAATGAATTGGCTTGAAGCTGAGGAATCATGTCTCAAATCTGAGCCTATATTGGACATCACAAGAAGACGAGTTACAACGGCCCTTAATAAGTTGACCCAAAAGACACTCAGGAAGCATTCAATGACCAACAGAGCCTGTAGGGAAACTCGAAATTTTGTGACTGGGCCAAACAATTCAAGATCAGCCTTGGCTGGAGTGAAAAGACTTTTAATGGATCTTTTTAATAGGAGTTCTGACAGGCCACTGCAGACTTAGGACATATCTATTATTGACAGATGTTGAGGAAGATCCTACATTCCCAGGATGCTGGAGTGATGAGGAAACGTCTTATTTCCTGAAGTAGTGTGAGGCGTTTGGGTGTCTGAGGCATAGCATCTTCAAGATGAGATGAGCTCCTTGTGCACTAAGTCACATTCTGGCCTTCATTAGACGATCGGAAAGATTCGACGAGGAAATAAGAGAAGTACCTGGCGGAGGAGACGGCTCGACTGGGTAAAAAGGGCCCGCCTGCGATCTATTAGCTAGGTGTGAAGCTTCCCCTACCTTTACCATTACCATTACCAAATTACACGAGAGACATATTTACTAAACCCATTATTATTGTGGACCTGCATTTTATGAAATATATACTCGTAACTGATGTAGTAAAATGTAAAAGCATAATAATAAAAACAGAAAGGACTCCTTGAAACCCTAATTTGGTTAGTCAATAATTAAGTAAATGAAAATTTCCGACTATCGCGTCAGAATGATGTAATTCTTATGGAACGTGAGAACATTAAAAGTAGATAAACCGAGTGCCATGTATAAAAGATAAGTAAACTCTGTAGATTGTAGTTGCCGTGGTACATTATTCGATAACATGGAGGTTATATAGCATCATGATATTCAGAGTTAGCTAGTCTACAACGATTAAATGAACCATGCATGTTTTATAGTGCAAGTTATTTTTAATGAGCTAAATATATCCCGCAATGCAGCTTCTATGACATATTAAACTAAGTAAGATCCTGTGAATTGTATAAAATTTATGTTGTAATTTATTGTCATATAGTGTACTTATAAATTCATTATACTTCATATAATTTAGTTCACTCGTGTTGTGCCTAATTCAAATACTAGTTTAATAAAGTCCTTCTTGCTAGATCCAAATTAAGATCATATTATACGTCATAACTCAATGCCAAAATTAATTTAAGGCAGTAACTGGTTTGTTTGTGGTTTTGTGATATGGTTTTGTTGTAAGGGCAAAATGGCATGTGCGTATATATTTCGCCACTCTCATTAATTTTGCTACAGCATACAATATAGTTTCTTGAGTGGACTTCCAAAGTGAAGATTTATGTTATACACAACACAAGCCAAATACGCCTGCCGCATTTCAACACAAAATCTGTTTTGAAATTATGTAACTACAAAGCACTGTTTTTTAATTGTCTAATTTTCACTTTATTTTGTTAGTTTTACAACTACTTTTAACATGTTTGGACATTTTCATGTAGCTAAAAAACATATTATTATTATTAATATAAATTTTGGAGCAATTAACTTTATGGCAGATTTACACAATGTGTACAGATGTTATGTCACGTCTTAAAAGCATAGATGGTTTTGGTTTGGTGAAATAGTAAATACATATTTTAGGTTGTGAATTTGTTAGAAATAAGTTTACCGAACTTAATATAATAATGGAGTATTGTTTAAATCTATCTGATCATTTGACCGAGCTCGACAGCGCAGTAGGCCGGAGCGTTAAGTGATAAACGTAGCTGGTTTACTGCCCATCGAGTCCCTGGTTCAAATCCTGGTTTCGATTCTGACGAAGGGTTTGGTTATGTACGTCCGCATTTTTTCAACTGTATAACTCCTGTCCGTGCAGCTTCGGCTTTGGTTTGGGGGTTGTCTAATTTATGTGGTATTTTATGTTTTTTTTTATTTGGTATGTTACAGTTTTTATTTTTATTTAATATATTCATTTCTAAAGCTTCTAGTAAGTTAAGTTTTTTACTTTCTTCAGAAATATGCAATAGTTTGGGCATATAGTTACGATGTGATCTAAATCTTGAAATATTTATAAAATTTGGAAGCTGTTTTATTGTGTGAATATGCTCCCTATATCTTACATCAAACAATCTACTTGTTTGGCCTATATACTCTGCATTATATTTTGGACAATTTCACTGACACTTTTTATAAATTTATATCATTATGTTGTAAAATTTATATTATTATTTTATCTATAAAATTTAGGAGAAAGCTAAGAGATATCTTCTTTGCCACGGGAGAAATTAGTATAGAAATTTTAAGATTAGTCATGAATATATCAGATGAGGGGGAGGTAATTGGAAAACCCTTACGAAGGCCGGTTGTTTGAACGAAAATTTCATATTTAAATTGAAAATAATTTTGTGTTAAATATGAGTCGAATTCTTGCAGAATTTTGGTTTGTAAGTTTGAAATTATTTTATACGGGTAGATTTCTCAAAATTAATTAATTAATTTAGTGATGGTTTTACAATTGCGCCCTATCTAAACGTTGTACACCGATTCGACCGATATAGCATTAAAGAGAGATAAATTAATAATATTCTACTAAAATTACATGTTGTTGGACAAGTAGATTTCTTAAAATTAATTAATTAAATTAAAGGGATGTTTTCACAATTGCGACCTTTATTTAATAAATTTGAAATTAAAGGTAATCATTCGAAAAGGGGATATTAGGAATCATACTCGACACATCAAAGGATACTAATTTCATAGAGGTGGAATTAATGTTCAACATGTTTATTTTTTTGGTTAACAGACAGGTTTGTTTATTATATGAAATTTTAAATAGCCTTAAATAAAAAATACTACTTATAATAAACGTTCGTTAGTGGTAGCACCGGCTATAAAGGAAAAATCGAGCTCAATGAGTCCAAAATGGAACAAAGTAACTTCCTATTATAACAACAACAAATAACATAGATTATTCTCAATGAAAGCAGGGTAGAAATATTACAATTCGTTCTCATTTTTAAAGTTCGAAAAGCTGCAAAGTGTATCCTTAAATTTACGTATCATATTCTTATTCCTATTCCTGTTTCTCTTCCTGTTCCTATTGCTATTCCTATTTCCATTGCTATCCTATGCCTATTCCTATCCCTATTCCTGTTCTTGTTCTCGTTCATATCCCCGTCCCTATCCCTATTCCTTTTCTTATTCCTATTCATATTCCCAAGTCTATTCCTATTCCTATTACTGTTCCTATTCCTATTCACATTCCTATCCCTATTTCCGCTTCCAATTCAATTCCCATTTATATTCGTATCCCTGTTCCTAACCCTATACCTATTCCTATTCCTATCCCTATTTCTAATATCAAATTTTATTACTATACCTGTTCCTATTCTTATTCGTATTCCTGTTCCTATTCTTATTCCTATTCCTAACCTATTCCTATCCCATTCCTAACCTATTCCTATTTTTATTCATATTATTTTATTTATTAAACTTACAGAATAACTATTATTCACACATGGATCCTTCATAATGCTGCTTCATTTTCAAACATCAGTATTATCGAAATAAAAGCTCTTGTAACCAGAAATTTACGACTCACCATTTTATCTTCAGCATAATGGTAAGAGAAAATGATATAAAATAAAGGTCAGTTTATATTAGGCATATATAAAAGAACTAAGCTTTTTAAAATATAACAACTAATACAAAAATGCCTACATTTTGTATGAGCTGACATGATGTATTGACTTTCCGTCATGCATTTAATACATAGTGATTTTACCATCTAGCCAACAAAACCCCAAAATTAAAAACAGAAAGCCGATTATCCGAAATTAATTAATAAATTGTTTTAGTTCTTTATTCATTGTTAAATATGTGATGTGTTTATTGTTTTTGCAAAATTATTTACCATCAACGCTCAGTTTCATTTTACTCTTGTCTAAAAGTATTTTTTTTAAACATTGCTTCTGCCAGTTATTTTTTTTTTAAATAAAATGAATTATAATGATCAACAGAAATAAAGTTATTCAAATAAATATAGATATGGTACAACAAACAAATATCAAAAATGTAATAAAAGAACGAAGTCGTTAACAAAATCGATGTTTTTACTTTGTATCTTTATCAGTTGTGCACACAATAACTATGAAAAACTTTAAAAGTTTTATTGTTAAAAATTTTCATGAAAATGTTTTACGCTTATTAGTGAGTATCTGGTGGCTTAAATTACATAAAGTGCTTTGAGTCTGGATCCATAAACCACTAAACCGAAATGCCGCCAATCTGTTTTCTTGTTTTTCCCTAAATAAACTATATCATAAAAACTTTCTAAATGTTTTTATTGATATTGAAATTTTATTATCTTCGCATTGTTTACTACAACTTTATATAAGTTAGGAGATAGGGCAAAGAAGCGCTAACTCAGATGTTTCCTTTTTTTGATATGGATTTCCAGATATTTATGATTATTTAACGTTAAAATAATAAGCAATATGTTTTTTTTGTCATTAGGACTTAGTCCATACAGCCAGATGCACTTATATTAACTGAAAAGTAAACTAACGCTAACATGAAAAATTACAGTGGAAAAATACAGGGACACTCTCTTCTCTCCTAGGGGCCTATCAAGGCATTTTGTTTTTTTTTTTAAAGACGTCACAGGTGCGGCCACGGGTAGATTAGGAAAATAAACAAAGGTAACACAAAGGAGCAAATCTACACATAAATTCTAACGCTGCTTCTTTGGATAAATAAAATTAAACAGTTCAAAACTTCGATTTTGTTAAGATGCAACAAGGTCAGCAAGTTGAATGGTGTTGGAATATTTATTACTAGTAATTTGTTGTATAGTTGAATACTTTCGTTTATGTGTTTACTACAGTTAAAGAAAATATGGTCTAAGTCACCCTCAGTATTACATGTGTCACATAAATTAGATGTGACAAGTCCCAGTTTATAAAGGTGTGTAGGATAACAGCCGTGTCCAAATTTTATCCTGCTGATGATAGTTATATATTTTCTAGGCAAGTTGAAGTTATTATGCTAAAGTTCGTTAGGGATTTCGGGATTTATTTTACACTACCTCGTGGGGTTCGTAAAAACGAATTCTTGCCACAAGTTGGACCACTTTCTTTTGGCTTCACGTTTATAGATATTTACACAATCATCGTAACTTAACTGGTTTGGGGTGTCTATTCCAGCTGTAATACTTTCCTTAGCGATTAAAGTGAATACCGCTGTGAGCTTTAACCCACATAAAAGTAACATGACCACCATTTAATTGAAGTTGGTTAGTCAATGTTTTAATTTTTACAATAAAAGGATTGGATGGAATATTTGGAGGATGCCTGTTATTGAAAGAGGTCAAAACGGACATAGAATCTGAGATGATAATATAGAATTTACCAAGATTTGCGGAGACTACATATTCCATTGCTTTGTAAATAGCAAAAGCGTCTGCTGAAAAAATTGAATATTCATTATTTAATTTAAATTTTGTGGAAATATATTGAGTAATTATATAAGCTGAACCAATTCCATGAATTGATTTTGACGCATCTGTATATATTTGTGTACACTGTGACCACCGATCCAAATGTTGAAGAAAAAATGCTGTGGCTTTCTACCTGATTCTCACTGTATTTGGGAATGATTACTGGGAATTCAGAACTCAAAGAAATCATATTCTGGTGTGGGTGGATATAATGGCTCGATAATTTTAAAGAAATTGAAAATTTGACAGAAGGCAGTACATAGAGGTGAGGAATTTTTTTTTTGCCAGAATTTATTAACTAGGTCGTGAATACTTATTTTATAAATTTTAAAGCAATATATGTGAGCATCTTTATTTTTGATTGAAAACTAGGTACCTACTTAGAAGGTGTGCAAAATTGTACAAATTTTAATGTTCTTAAATATATTTAGATTATTTTTTGACTATCGTTGTAGTAATTATTATTATTCTTTATATAATTACTGAATCATAAGATATACAATTTAAATGTTTATGTTTCAAATGTCTCTAAAAGTAGTAGTAAAAATATTGATATAAAGTGAAGTGTTCTCTCAATACAGAAAAGGTTTTAAAGTTGCCGACCGGAAAAAACTACTTTTTTATTAAGTCATTTGAAGTATCATAAAAATACATTAACTTATTACATAACAACATTACTTAAAAAAGAATTAAAAAATATTAACATTTAAAGAAAAGTGAGTCACATTGTCGCAAAATAGTTAAATTTTAAAATAATCAAAACATTTTAATAAATGATCGTAAACTACGTGATCACTTGGTATCTTTCAGCTTGTGACTTTGTGTCTATCATATTGCAGCAGTACACAATGAGGATTTTTGCACTTACGTATGACTTCAAGGAATATATTTCATCCATCGTTTGGTGAAGGGACGATCGACCAGGCTGTTAAAGGTAACTAATTTGTCACGTGGTATATGATCATTTATGAAAATTCATTGCAAGGTGAGATTGAATTAATCCCAAGTAAATGTATACCACTAGTTTCTGGTCTTTTGGTAAGACTTGAGAACGCATAAAGCCACCATGTTTCCTATAGTAAAAAAGCGAGCCTCTGGTATTTTCAACAAATCATAGTTATATATTACTTTAGAACTTTCAAATTTAAAAAATACTTAATAAAATATTACCTGAGAACATGAGCATATATTTCTAATTAGATGGTTACTAAAACAGTAAACAATGAAATAGGTAAAAATTTTGATTTTTGATGTTTAACATTATATTGTCACAGGTTTGCTATCCACATAAATATCTCAAACCATGTATTCATTGATTGAAGTCCTGATGACACTTACTTGAGGTCCGTAAAGGAGTAGGTTACCTCTTAACTTTTGACCAATAGAATTAATGGCGGGAATACGTCATCTGTGTGCTAAATTTGAAACTGCATACATTGGTGTGCTTTCGTTTGGAACTTTAAAGTTCATGAAATATGTATATTTTATATACTTATATTTATTATTTAATTTAACATGTGCTTTAATAATTAAAAGAACACTATAAATAATTCGTAATGAAAATAACTGAGGAATAGTAATATTAATTATTGAATAAACTTGCGTACATTTATTTTCTTTCCGTTACATGTTTTGTGTATGATCAAAATAAAACTAATATTCTCATTAAATTTTATATTGTTGATTATAAATTATCACCAAATATAACCATTTTGTTTAACAAATCTTCACAGGTCACAACATATAATATTTTGGCATGATTTTTAAAATACATGTGTTTGTTATTTGTTTGTTGTTTACTCCCCAGTTGATCTCTGGAAAGGTCAAAGCGATTTTAATGAAATTTTGCATATACCGGGTATGAGAGAATCATCCATTAGATTTGAAGATAATTGATTGAACTTTGGGATGTTTTATATATGTATACATAATTAGTAGCACTTTTTGACATACACGTGATTTTTTATTCACTTCCGGTTTCGCCGGATAGGATGCCATAAATAAATAATTATAGACAACATCTCAAAATATACAGGTTCAGGAATCATTTCTTGAATGTTCTCGATGTACTTATGAGGATCAACTTGTCCTGTAACCAAGCACTGATTTCAGTTTTGTAAGTAGCCCATAGTCCTTTTATAAATATTATGTAAAAGAAGGAAAGGGGAAAACTAAATTGACCTATCCTATTTCACCAATTAGATATTTAGGAAATATTACCAAAATAGCTTGTATACCAATATATAAAATATGTAAATAGTTTAGAAATCAATCTAATTTAATTATTAATCATAACATATTACACAGACTTATTCTTCTTCTAATTGACTAGTAACAAATTTTAATAAGTAGTTTATTTAGCAGTTAAATAAATGATTTTAGTTATATCCCAGTGAACAACAAACGCTGGTTGTTTACCGGGCCTTTACTGGAGATGCTAGCTGAATAAAAGCTCAGTAAAGGCCTATACTTTGGTGGTTACTAAAATTATTAATTTAAATATATGAAGGAAATTTGCTTTTTAATGTTTCAAAATATTTTATTAGAAACTCTACACGTGTTTCGGCTTTTTAGGCCTTTGTCAAGAGTACAGGGAATACTGAACAGTAAAATTTGTGTCCATTGCTTATATAACTACATCTGGTACCTACTATAAAACTATTGTAAAATATGTTTTTATAAGTTGAATATTACTTTATTTTTAAATCTAAATTATTTTATTTAAAATATGGTGGCCGGTAAAAATTTGTTGTTCATTCGTTAAGTTTTTTATTATTTTTAACAGCTTTACTTATTTCTAATTGTTCTAATAGATCAAGTTTCTTTCCTTTCTTTTCCGAATGGAGTAATTTGACATTATTTAAATCGATAAAATGACTGTTTTCTATACAATGTGTTGACATGCCCGTACTATATACATTGTTTACAATAGATTTCCTGTGTTCATCGATTCGCTTTTTTACATTTCGTCCAGTTTGTCCAATGTATATAGCATCACAGTCACTACATTTTAGCTCATATACTCCTGTTTTTTGTAGTTTTTCAGTTTTATCTTTATTATTAATTAACATTTTACCTAAATTATTTTTATTTACTGAAATTGTTCTACATCCTAGTTTATTCAATTTATTACTAACTCTATTGCTGATCTTAGGCCTATAATTAATGCATTTATATCTCTTATTGCATTCCTGAGAAGAAGCGGCATAAAACTCTTTACGTAATGTTTTCTTTTGTTTGTTTTTTATTAGTTTATTTATTAGGTTTTCTTTATAGCCATTGTTTTTCGCAATTTGTTTGATTACGTTAACTTCTTTTTTAAAATTCTCTTCGCTTAGTGGAAATGTTAATAGACGATGTATGTAGCTGTGGAATGGTGCCATTTTTATTTGCAATGATTGTTTAGATTTACTATGAATTATTGTATCTGTGCAAGTAGGTTTACGATAAATGTCAAACTCTAATCTATTATTGATATTTTTTATATTAATGTCTAAAAAGTTTAAACCCTCGTCATTTTCCATTTCTAATGTGAATTGAATTTTCTGATTGAGTGAATTTAGAAGACCTAAGAATTTATTTAATTGCCTTTCCGTACCTTTCCAAATACAAAACACATCATCTACATAACGGGTCCAGAAAAATATGTTTTCAACTAAAACGTTTTTTGTATTAAACAGTACATTTTCAAAATCGGACATAAAAATTTCAGCTAGTAAGGGAAATATGGGTGAACCCATTGGTAATCCGTCCAATAATTTATAAATTTCCCCGTTAAATTTAAAATAATTTTGGTTAGTACAATTTTTAATCATTAAATTTAGTTGTTTTTTTAATGTCACTGTCAATATTGGAGTTATTTAGAAGTTTATCTATTATTTTAAATAATGTCTGCAACGGGATTGACGTAAAAAAGACTTTTACGTCGAACGAAACTAATTTTGCATTACTAGGAACTGTGAGATTTTTTACTTTTTCTATAAATTGAAAAGAATTTTTAATAGAATACTTAGATTCGAATCTTGTGAGGGAAGGCAATAAGATATTTAATTCCTTGCAAAGTTTAAACGATGGGGCATTTACGTAGGATACGATTGGTCTAATGGGTATATTTTCTTTATGAATTTTAGGAAGTCCATAAAATAGTGGCGGTGAGGGATTCATTATTTTGAATTTATATATTTGATCTGGTGGGATAATTGATGCACATTGTTTTATGGTTTCTAACGTGTTTGCTTGATACTTATTGGTTGGGTCATGATTTAATTTTATTAT
Source organism: Rhamnusium bicolor (assembly GCA_029963845.1). NCBI lineage: Eukaryota > Metazoa > Arthropoda > Insecta > Coleoptera > Cerambycidae > Rhamnusium > Rhamnusium bicolor. Next base: position 50,295 of record JANEYF010001931.1, on the reverse strand, counting down.
TTCATTTGTGTTTAAAATTGAAAATATTTTTTTGTGTTATACTCATTTTCTGTTAAAATTGTTATTGTGTTACCTTTGTCAGCTTTGCAAAGAATTAAATTGTTATCTTGAATTTTCTTTTTTATACTTTTTACACTTGCTATTTCTGTTTTATTATTTTTACATGATTCTATGTTATTGAATAAATTTACAATGCTAAGTTTGTCCTCAATCTGAATATTACTTAAAGAGTTTAAGGCCAATTCTGTATTTACTGCAAGTAATTCTACTTCTTGTTTATTAGATATATTAGGCGAATATTTTAAACCTTTATATTTTAAACCTTATATTTTAAACCTTTATATTTTAAACCTTTAAAATATTCGCCTAATATATCTAATAAACAAGAAGTAGAATTACTTGCAGTAAATACAGAATTGGCCTTAAACTCTTTAAGTAATATTCAGATTGAGGACAAACTTAGCATTGTAAATTTATTCAATAACATAGAATCATGTAAAAATAATAAAACAGAAATAGCAAGTGTAAAAAGTATAAAAAAGAAAATTCAAGATAACAATTTAATTCTTTGCAAAGCTGACAAAGGTAACACAATAACAATTTTAACAGAAAATGAGTATAACACAAAAATATTTTCAATTTTAAACACAAATGAAATAATAAAATTAAATCATGACCCAACCAATAAGTATCAAGCAAACACGTTAGAAACCATAAAACAATGTGCATCAATTATCCCACCAGATCAAATATATAAATTCAAAATAATGAATCCCTCACCGCCACTATTTTATGGACTTCCTAAAATTCATAAAGAAAATATACCCATTAGACCAATCGTATCCTACGTAAATGCCCCATCGTTTAAACTTTGCAAGGAATTAAATATCTTATTGCCTTCCCTCACAAGATTCGAATCTAAGTATTCTATTAAAAAATTCTTTTTCAATTTATAGAAAAAGTAAAAAATCTCACAGTTCCTAGTAATGCAAAATTAGTTTCGTTCGACGTAAAAAGTCTTTTTACGTCAATCCCGTTGCAGACATTATTTAAAATAATAGATAAACTTCTAAATAACTCCAATATTGACAGTGACATTAAAAAACAACTAAATTTAATGATTAAAAATTGTACTAACCAAAATTATTTTAAATTTAACGGGGAAATTTATAAATTATTGGACGGATTACCAATGGGTTCACCCATATTTCCCTTACTAGCTGAAATTTTTATGTCCGATTTTGAAAATGTACTGTTTAATACAAAAAAACGTTTTAGTTGAAAACATATTTTTCTGGACCCGTTATGTAGATGATGTGTTTTGTATTTGGAAAGGTACGGAAAGGCAATTAAATAAATTCTTAGGTCTTCTAAATTCACTCAATCAGAAAATTCAATTCACATTAGAAATGGAAAATGACGAGGGATTAAACTTTTTTAGACATTAATATAAAAAAATATCAATAATAGATTAGAGTTTGACATTTATCGTAAACCTACTTGCACAGATACAATAATTCATAGTAAATCTAAACAATCATTGCAAATAAAAATGGCACCATTCCACAGCTACATACATCGTCTATTAACATTTCCACTAAGCGAAGAGAATTTTAAAAAAGAAGTTAACGTAATCAAACAAATTGCGAAAAACAATGGCTATAAAGAAAACCTAATAAATAAACTAATAAAAAAACAAACAAAAGAAAACATTACGTAAAGAGTTTTATGCCGCTTCTTCTCAGGAATGCAATAAGAGATATAAATGCATTAATTATAGGCCTAAGATCAGCAATAGAGTTAGTAATAAATTGAATAAACTAGGATGTAGAACAATTTCAGTAAATAAAAATAATTTAGGTAAAATGTTAATTAATAATAAAGATAAAACTGAAAAAATACAAAAAACAGGAGTATATGAGCTAAAATGTAGTGACTGTGATGCTATATACATTGGACAAACTGGACGAAATGTAAAAAAGCGAATCGATGAACACAGGAAATCTATTGTAAACAATGTATATAGTACGGGCATGTCAACACATTGTATAGAAAACAGTCATTTTATCGATTTAAATAATGTCAAATTACTCCATTCGGAAAAGAAAGGAAAGAAACTTGATCTATTAGAACAATTAGAAATAAGTAAAGCTGTTAAAAATAATAAAAACTTAACGAATGAACAACAAATTTTTACCGGCCACCATATTTTAAATAAAATAATTTAGATTTAAAAATAAAGTAATATTCAACTTATAAAAACATATTTTACAATAGTTTTATAGTAGGTACCAGATGTAGTTATATAAGCAATGGACACAAATTTTACTGTTCAGTATTCCCTGTACTCTTGACAAAGGCCTAAAAAGCCGAAACACGTGTAGAGTTTCTAATAAAATATTTTGAAACATTAAAAAGCAAATTTCCTTCATATATTTAAATTATTTAATAATGTTTCACAAGGAGCCAACCGCAGAATCAGTTCAGTGTATTAAAATTATTATATTATTTATTATTTCTTTCTTCATGTTTAAAATATTTTATTAATAGTAAGGTATTTTACATTAAGACAAATAAAGAACAGATATATATAAAGAGTTCAATCTCTTTAATACATTGACTGGCATAACTCAGTCCATAAGACCGAGTGTCATATTTGTATAGTACTACCATCTCACATATTCGAGATTCTGACGTCAGCTATGTGGTCTGGTATATTTTTACCTACATTTCTTTTACTCTTGAATTTGATTGTCCTTCATATTGTTCAACAAGTTTCTGCAACTCGAATTTTCCTTTATTCACAAAAGCAAGTTGTTTTTCGTCTTCTTTCATTTCTTTTTCTTAAATTCTTCTTTCTCTAGCAAGAAGATATATTTATAATTACGTGGTAATTCTTCATATGCATCTTCTTGAGGATTTTCATTACTTCTGGATAGAATGTTTTCCACATTTCCTATAGACAATAATGGACTTAAAACTTGTTTAACGATCTCTTTGCGTTCTCTAGTTTTAACACGTTCACCTCTTGCAGTTGGGCTGGACATTTTTGTCAAAGTTTCAGGTAACAAATTAAGTGATGGAATAGCTAAATCATAATAAAATTAGCCACAAATTATTTTTTAGTAGATAAATTTTATATTGCCTACCATTTTTTTTAGTTTTTTTTGACAATACATTCAACAATTTTGATTTCATTCCATCTTCAAAATCATCAATTGTAATACGTTTATTGGAAAGTCTTTTATTATCGGGGTTAAATTTTCCTTAGCTTTACAATTTCTAATCCACTCTTTCCTTATTAAAATGTCAGTAGGAAACGAAGAAAATGATATTTTTTCTCCATTCTTCTTTGCACTCTCAGCATTACTCTTACAGATAACAACACTGCATATAGTTCCAGTGAACTTAAAACAATTATTTATTATTAGCTGGATATTTCTTCTCCTCAAAATAAATATACTTCATTTTATTGTATATATCTTCTCAAAATAAATGTAATTTAAACCAAATATTGTCCTTTATATAAAAATCTAAATGTCACTTAAAATGTCAAAAAAGCACGTACAAACTAGAAAAAGAAGTCCATAGCAATATAATATAACATAACTAATAATAACTATAAGCAAAATATCAAAATAATAGCAAATAACCACACAAAACGATTATAAAATGAATACAACAAACATATAATTCACAACATGGAATAACCTTTTGCCTCTCCTCACCCAAGTTAAGAGGTAACCTACTCCTTTACGGTCCTCGCTTTTACTCACTACTTTATTAATTAATCAATAATTAACAACAATAACTTAATGAAGAATAACTATAATCACAAATAAACACTTATATAAATCACTACTTTGGTCTCTATTTTATTTCTTCTGAACCCATTTTGTGCCTTATGATCCATCCATGTATGGTCTAGAACTTTCCTGAACATTCTCGGCCCCTTCTCGAACAGTACTAGTTCCGTCTTTATAATTCTAGGTTGACTTAGCTATTTAATTCTAGCTTAATGCTAGTAACGCCATTTCTGGAACCAGTCTACACAGTTTAGTCTACATCCATACACTGCCCCCTCCTTAAGCCTGAACGTCTTTGTGAGGCATTTTGTTGCTTCATGTATCTTTGGTTAGTCTCTCTATATGCACCACCTTCATCTTTGATTTTAAATTTAACTGTTTTTGTTTTATCAAAAAATATTAATCGTTTTGGTGTCCCATAAACGGGACGTTGGGCGAAAGTCTAAGCATTTGATATATGCGTAAGAAGAACAGTTTTGTTATGTTTTAGTTCATTACGACGTTTTTGGTTGCTTGAAGCAATTAGCTATTTTTTTGTAATAGTGAAATGTCTAGAAAGCAGTTTCTTGGTGTTATAGACATAGAAAACTTGTTTGAAAACGACGATTTTTTTCAAGGATTTAGCAAGCATCGAATTGATCGGTGTTGACATTACCATAGTTCTTCCGGAACCATATGAACAAACCGATTTGGAGGATTTTGAGAAAAAGGACCTCTCAAGTGACGAAAAAACATGGGATACCCTTGAAATGTTTGCATCTTATTCGAACCATATTGTAGAAAGTGGTGATGATGATGAGCCTTTATCTGAAATGAAAAGGAAATTACATGTAGCAAAATCTTCAGAGAAGAACATTGTATGTCGAGAGGATCTCGGGCTTAGAATTTCAAAATATGCAACTAACGAAAAATCTCAAAACCCAAAAATTTACAAAAATAAGAAACGGAGTATGACAAAAAATCCAACCAGTTTATTTTTACACAAACAGTCCTTCAGAAAATAAGTATTCATATTATACGACAAAACTGTAGGTGAAATTTTCGGAGAATAGTCAAAGTAAATTGTATGCGATGCAAAAAAATTTACAAAATTTTTCTTTCGTCCAAGTTGATTTGAAGTCATTTATTGGAATAATATTATTTTATACCACAAACTTTCTCAAGACTAGGAGTAATCTCCAGAGTATCTCTGGTTTATAATTTATCAAGAAATATTTGCATCTGAATAACACAAAACTACAAAAGATGATTCAATTTATAGACTTTGATACATGATACTTGCTTTACACCTTTTCATACAAAATAAGTATTGTTTATAAATATTATTTGATAATTTCATGTTTGCAAATTTAAATATATTTTCAATATACCTTTGATTTTATCTAAGGTAACCCGTGAACGTCTCAATAATGGGACGACTATTTACACGTCATATGTAGTAAAAATTTCATATATTCATGTTGATATGTATAGAATGCTTATTATTAGCTAAATTTTAAAACAAATATTTTTTTTACTCATTGTTAAGTTACGGCGGGTAATGAGTTAAGCATATATTTGCTATAAACATGCACGAACTTATTAAACATCTCTTAAAAAATAAAATGTACAACTTATAAGTAAAAACTTTAATATTACAATTATCTAAAGAAGACCCTTGCAAACAAAAATAATTGCCCTGGGATGTGCTGCGTTCTACAAAAACATGCCAAATATGTATGAGTATATTGTGTATGTCCAGTTATACATACAACACATCACATACGTTTGTTTTGCTTAAAACTTGAATATCAATTTAAATTTTTTAAATGACATAAAAGTTTAATTTCTTGCACAACATTCAATCAATTCAATCTTATTGAATTAACTGATATACTTTTCATTTACAGAAAATGTGGGGGTGATCAAGATATTCTAATCGATTATTCAATTTTAGCTTCATCGCCAGCTACGTGAAACAGGCGTATTTTGTCAAAATGCAAAATATTGCGACCGTTTCGTTGTGTAAATGATTCCGAAGTGGAGGATAACAATTTATGTTGTAGTAAGCAGTAAGCACCCTAAGAGAACAATTATTTCATTCCTATCATGCACAACGAGTGCATGGAATTATATCGGAGGATACACTTGCTAATGGGGAATGTTGCCAACTGTTAAATACATAAATTTACTAAAGATTCAATTTATTTCAGAAAAAATATTTAGTTTTAGATGAGTCTTGCTGTATCAAATAGTGTCTAGTTTTCACAATTTACATAGTTGGGCTGCTGAAACATTTTATCCTGTATGGAAAAATTCAACCTAAATTTAATGTCACTGTTTAAATTGGAATAAATGGCGACTGGCTTATTGGTTCTTATGCATTATCTTCACGGAAAAAAAGTGTTATCATAAATACTGCAATTGTGTGAACTTCTATTACTACTACTTACGATGCAAATAGGGGCAACAACAAATTGTACTATTGTACTAAATTTCAAGAAAAAATTGTAGTAAAATTAAACTACAAATTATTAGGTTATTTGCAACACAAACGTGCAAAAATTTGCAAAAGAAAGAGTGACTGGCTCAATTTCGATGTTCAAATTTGTACTAAAAAAGTGTTATAACCACACTCATGAAGTATTGTAGAAGTTGCTACTAAATCTTGTAATAATATTTACTATAACCTTTAATGAATCTTGAAGATCATAAGAGATTATGAAGTTATTACACAGTTATCAAGATAGGTATTGAATGTATTAATTGGAGATGTATTCAGTACTTTGTAAACTATTTCTATGGATGTCTGGGGATATCCAAGGATGCCCAGAGATTTTCTTAAAAATGGTGGAATATAATAAATTGAAAAAATTAAAAGGGTGGACCAAAAATCGCCTACCCTTTTGTTATTCAAATACTTATGTTATTAAAAATTATCATGATTAAAATTTTAATTATATAGTGGAAATACCCTAAGGGGTATTTCCACTATATTATTTCAATTATTCTGTTCTCTGAAGCCATTAATGTTTATTACATTAAGGTTTACAAGTTTCCTTACTTTGGATTCTTTAAATGTGCTGGCTATCCTGATGACGCTATGGCAAGCAGAAACACGTGTCGGTAGATATTTTAAAGTTTTTTAAAGTGAGTGTCAACTGGTGAGTACCTTGTGTTTTATTTTTGGTTTTACTAGACAGAATAGTTGAAGTTAAAAATAACATTATTGAGTCAGTTGTACTGAACATAATGTTGCATATTACCTTTTTTGTAATCCAAGTTTCAGCGTTTGGGCAAATAGCCGGGAAAATAATTGTTTAAAAAGATATATGTTATACTTATCTGTGATAAGATTTGTAAAAGTTAGTAAATAATAATTAACAAAAAATGTTCAGTTAATATTATTTTTCATTCCACTTTATTTAAATCTATAAAATGACTGTTTTCTATGCAATGTGTTGACACGCCCGTGCTATATACATTGTTTACAATAAATTTGTTGTGTTCCTTGAATCGCTTTTTTTACATTTAGTCCAGTTTGTTCAATGTATATAGCATTGCAGTCACTATATTTTAACTCGTATGCTCCTGTTTTTTTGTAACTTTTCAGTTTTGTCTTTATTATTAATTAACATTTTACTTAAATTATTTGTATTTACTGAAATTGCTCTATATTCCAGTATATTAAGTTTATTTATTACTAACTCTATTGCTTTATTACTAACTCTATTGCTATAATTAATACATTTATATCTCTTATTACATTCCTATCAGGAACCGGCATAAAACTCTTTACGTAAATTTTTCTTTTGTTTGTTTTTTATTAGATTATCTATTAGGCTTTATTTATAGCTATTGTTTTTTGCAATTTCTTTAATTACATTAACTTATTTTTTAAAATTCTCTTCGCTTAATGGAAATATTAATACACGATGTATGCAGCTGTGGAATGGTGCCATTTTTATTTGCAATGATTGTTTAGATTTACTATGAATTACTGTATCTGTGCCAGTAGGTTTACGATAAATGTCAAACTCTATGCTATTGTTGATATATTTTATATTAATGACTAAAAAGTTTAAACCCTCGTCATTTTTCATTTCTAAGGTGAATTGAATTTTTTGATTAAGTGAATTTAGAAGACCTAAGAATTTATTTAACTGCCTTTCTGCACCTTTCCAAATACAAAACAGTTCAGTATCATTTAAACTTAAATCTTATAAAATTTAATTTAACTTTATAATTATTAAAACATTTGGGTAAATCTACTGAAACTACAATTTTCATGGTATAATAGTAAATTAAGCTTTAACTGGTTAGAACCTATATAGTGTACAATAAATTAATAATTAAGTACGGTTAATTTCGCAATCTATAACCTGAGTAATATAGTAAGAACACAAACTCTGTTGGTATTTTATGTACATAGTCGATATTCCTACAGAATTATCTTCTGGGGAACTCATCAGTGTCACGTATATTTATAAACCAAAAATAATCCCTGCTAGTATATGCAAGGCTGCCATTACGGAATACTGTTTACCACCTTTTATTAAATTAAAAATAATAATTAGATATTTTTTACACTTTCTTTCTTTGTTTGTGTACAAAATAAATGAAACTTATTATCAACTAGTTCTTACAGTCAAAATATAAATACCAGACAGCAGGAATAACCGATTTTCAAAACCAGGATTTTTGTAAACGACCCGAGCTACATGGATTCTAAAATTTATACTAAAGTGCACATTGAAAGAAAACATTTCGAAAACAAAGTGTACATAAAAATAAAGTTAAAATGTTCATTATTACGAGACCCTGTCACATTCTAAATGAACTTATGCTAAACTAATTTTAATTAAATTGCTATATCGTGTTATTTATATTCTTTTACTATTTAAGTATACATACACAGTGTGTTCCCGGATCGACACAACGATAGGTGCAAAAGAACAAACATTTTCGAGCTGAGGTTCCTTTTTCTAGGATCTTGCCTTGTTTAATTAGAAAGTAATTTCTGGCATATTCGACTTTTCAAAGTCAAGCGTGCCTTGATAGGGAAAAAATTATTTTTTTACAAGAAAAGTATCTTTTCCGTGAGTGATACGTTAAAATTTCAAAATGAAAAAAATCTGCTTAGAATGAAAACTTTTAGGCCTGTGCCGAATTTCAGAGCAATCGGATAAATTTGATATTTAAACAATATTCAGGTTAATTTCATATACAATCTTTTCAGTGAGTATTACATCAAAACATGATTAAAGAAACTTTTTCATAGTAATTATACCTCTAAATACACTTTAAAGACAATCGAATCATTTTAATAATTATTGCATTTTTTCATCATTACTTATTATTTATTTTTACATAGGAAATTACATATGGAAAGTACAAAGAAAATAAAAGCTACAATACACAAGTGTCAAAAATATGACATTTTTATTCGAATTTATTGTAATTTATTAGACTTAAAAGAATTTCTTGAGAGTTCCTGTAAACATGTCATTAAAAATACTGCGCTGACAATACCAGATCTAATTTATGTAGTAACTACTATGGAATTTGAGAGTAATATCAAAATGCAGTTATAAAACTGTTCAATATCAAATTCCAAAATAATGCCATGTTAAAGTCAACCGTTTCAAGATTGGTAAATAAATTTGATACTACAGGAAGACAAGCGTTTACAACATCAAGAAAAAAGTAAGACGCTTTTATGAAAATGATGCAGGTATATCGGTAACAATGGACGCATTACGTCAAGACGCCAAAATTTTGTTAAGGAAAAGAGAACGCGCGTCGATTGCAGTATATGGTATTTTGGTGTTATGTGAAACACTACGTCAGTGTTATCTTCACATCAAAGGTTCTAACTCACTCCAGGACTACGATAGCTTCACGGTCAACGGAACCGAATATGTATCATAAGGTTAGTGCTACGATTAGATTAATAGGGTCAGATATTTGGTTTCTAAAAACTTGCAAACGTCGTTCAGTAGTCCCAAATTTTGTTCAAGTTAAAATTCCAAATTCCTCACACATTTCAGATAAAGTTACAATGGTTGCAAAGTAGAAATGGCTGGATTTAGAAATTAAGTATCTGTGCAGTAAACGAAGTACGCTTGAATTACAAGCATATAGACTTTATAAAAGCTTACGTATAAGTTAAATAATTTAGATCATGAACAATGATGTGACTTTCAGAGGAATATGTTTTTATCAATTAACGCGAAGTTTATTAGGAAAATGTCGTCACAAAATAAAAAACAAACGATTAATCGGTAGTACGTCAAAAGAAAGTGTTCCTCAAAAAGTTCTCAGCATTATAGAAAATCATTCCACATAGTCGTTTGATAAAGAAGAAATGTGCTTTACCTGCCTTTAAAGGTATTTCAGATGAAATTATTGCAAGTATTGAAAGTTCAATTCAATATCTTCCTAATTCCTCTAAAGGAGTTGTCAGAGAAGCTTGAAGAAATCTCGACAAATATTGTCACTAAACTAAATAGAAAGTCAAAATCTACAAATGACAGAAAAATTATTAAAGAGTTGTGTGTAAAAGATTGTTTTTACTTAAAATTTGATAAGGCCAATAAGGTTGTTATTTTAGATAAAGAGGACTATTATGAAAGGCTAGACAATCTGATTAGTAATGATCCTTATAAAAAACTTTATAGAAATCCATTATCAGAAATGATTACTAAGAAATGTACTTAAATCCTGCAATAACCTTATTACTCCAGTTTTAAATAAGTGTATCCAGATTGTACTGCTTGCCTAAGACCAGGAAAATCCGTACGTCCTATTATTGTTTCAGCAATCGGATCGCCGACTTACGACCTATCAAAATGGTTAACAGAGGAGTTCGAAAATTTACCTATTGCACCACCTAGTTTCTTTGTGTATAATTCCAGTGATTTCATTAATAAGGTGAAAAGTATTCAGTTGCAAGAAGGTGAAATGTTGATCTCCTTTGACGTTTGTTCGTTGTTTCGAAGTGTTCCCATACCACAGACCTTGGACTACCTTAAGAACCTACTCGAATTAAACAATCTCAGTCAAGATGTAGTAAAAGAATATCTTCAACTCACTAAACTCTGCATGAAACAAAATTGCCTTCGATTCAACGATAATTTCTTCGAACAACATGAAGGAACAACAATGGGTAACTCTTTGTCACCACTCATTGCCAGTCTCTTCGTGAATGTTCGAGACAGAAGCAAAAGAAGATTCGAGTATTTCCTAGGGTTTGGCTTAGGTATGTGAATGATATTTTTGCAGTGTCGCTGATATTAACAACTTTGCTTCTAAATTAAACAGTCGTTTCACATCAGTTAAGTTCACATATGAAATTGAAAACTATTTACAACTGCCATTTTTAGATGTATTAATAATTAGAAATAGTGAAAATAATTTAGTTATTAAAAATGAAGAAACTTTCTGCCTTTAAATGTTTCAAACATATTTTATTAAAACTACACGACGTGTGTCGGCTTTATAGGCTTTTCTCAAGAGTACAGATGATACTAGGTTTTAAATCGTGTAAATAAAATTCAATACTTTACAATTGTATTGTATTGCCCAGATGTTATATATAAGTAGAGAACACGATTTAAAATCTAGTAATCATCTGTACTCTTGGGAAAGGCCTAAAAGCCAAAACACGTATAGACTTTTAGTAAAATATTTTTGAAACATTTAAAAGCAAAAAGTTTCTTCATTTTTAATAATTTTAATAATATTTCACAAACAGCTAACCGCGGATTCAGTTCAGTGTATTAAATAATTTAGAATTTGACATATACAAAAAGATACTAGTACTCAAAGATATATCCCTAAGGACTTTCACCATTGTGCGCAACACAAAATGACGAGTTTTAATTTTCTAGTCTATCGTCTAATAAACTTCTCTCTTAATATGGAGAGGTTTGACAAAAAAGGCATTGTTAAGGATGTAGCTGCGAGTAACGGATATTCTATAAGTTTAATTGATAAAATAATAACGAAAATTTAAAGTCACTTCAAAATTCCTCGATCTTTCAAAATCAAAGAGACAATCCGAAATTGGTATCGATTCCATTCGATCGTCGATTCACCCATAGTATTGGTAAGATTTTTAAACATATTGGTATGACAGTGGTTTATTCATCGGGAAAGAAACTACAACTGCTTTTAGGCAATCAAGAAACAAAATTGAAACAAACGAAAAGTCGAGGATTAACGAAATTAGCTGTAAGGACTGTAATCAAAAGTATGTTGGACAAACTAGACGATCAATTCAAACTAGATTCAAAGAGCATATGGCCCATCTCAAATATGGTAAAACAGATAAGTCAAGTGTTGCCCGACATGCGTCTGAAGACAACCATAAAATAGATATTGGCAATTTAATATTAATTAGGAATGCAACAAATACTAGACAGCTGGATGCATTTGGAAGCTTGAGTAAAAATGGTATGTAGAGTGACAGAGGGCCAATCACAAATAGCCTGCTTTATTGGTTAGTGACTTATGGTTCACCTAACCGTGACAATAATTAAGGTATAAATAGAATCCATGGTTAGCATAAGATTAGTTTTAATCATCTTCAGATGATGTCAACTTGGTTAGCAAAACGCGCGTGGAGTGCGGTATATGGTATTTTGGTGTTTCGTGGAAAACTACGTCAATGTTTTCTTCACATCAAAGGTGCCAGCCTACTCCAGGACTAAGAAAAAGAACACAACGCAAAACGCATCTGCAACATATTTATAAGGCAAAAAAAGTTTGCGCTTATACGATAAAATTTCTTTACACATTAGAAGGAGGCAATAAAGCTGATAGATTAATGAATAATCGAAATTTCCATAAATTTATTTTATTTTCTGAGGAGTCAACGTTTACCACAAATGAAGTTTCCTTTTCACGACACTGTCAGTATATGTGTACAACATAATCAAATTACATTATCCGATCAAAGCGGCAATATATAAAAATGTTAATATATAGTGCACTATATTATACCAGCATGGACTCTATTTTTTTAAAGGAAGACAATTATTTAAACATTTTAAATAATCGATAACCTACTAATGGAACATAGACATTCATTGCGTTTTCAAAATGTCGATTACTCTGCCCAGAGAACTCAACTTGTTACATACTAACCGGCTTATTGATAATTTTGGACAAAAATGAATGGACTATAATACACTGATTGCTTGGCCTGCTAGATCATCGGACTTGACAATAATGGACGTTTTCGTATGAAGACGGATAATACAAATTAATTACTCTAAAAAAATATCACCTACCCTGGACAAGCTAATAAATCGTAAGAAATGCTGTACGATCCACTTCATTTCAATAAGTAAGGACCAGTTACAATGAGTTTTCAATATGAAAAAATACAATTTTAATAGGTAATTAGATAGATTACTGTTACGAGTACATCCTAGTGAAACTGAAAATAAATAAATAAAATAGGTATTGACATGATTTTCCTCAACAAGAATTTTCGTTGTAAAAATTAGGAATTTTCGGGGAAATGACATAAATAACAAAAGCGAACTCACGGCGTGCGGTATACTTACAGGTTTCCTTCACAAAATTGTCAATTTATAATGAATGACCTTACCGTATAAACTCCTTTGTTATTTATTTGAAGAAGGTTGGAGGCCGCAGAAATGTGCAGATATAAAATAATTCCATGCTGTTTGAAAAGGGCTGAAAGTTTGATGGGTGTAACACTTACATTAGCAGTTTCGATTTTTTTTTAAGCAGTTGAATGTTCTAAGCGGCGTTCTAACTCGCGAACACTGCCAAATTGTTTGCACTAACAGCATATGTAATTGCGAATCCATGATTGTACTGTTTCTGCACACGCGGGTTCCTCCACTACTCACGTAAACTACGTAGTAATAAGAGAAATAAAAAAAGTCTTTATACTCGCCCTATATGCAATAGTTCTCAACCACAGTTGTTTACAGACTGAATAGAACGATCAGATAAACAATACAAGGTCGAGACAGTCGCTGTCGTCAAGGTTATGCATTCATCCCGACAATCATTCTCGGTGATCGACGACCCTTCATAGGTACGGGTTTTATACGCAAAAAGTATAATGTGTAAATAAACAAAAATTCGGAAATTACCATTTATGTATTTATCATATCGCACGTTTTTCGGAATGTAGGTTTTAACTCATCTTTGAGAATTCGCCCAGAATGCATATCTCTAGTGATAATTTGATGCATATATCAAAAAATCTACTATACTAAAAAAAGTTTTGATTATTTTAAAAGTCTGCTTAGAGGTATAACTTATTTTGAAGAACTTTCCTTAAGTATTTTTTGATGTAATACTCACTGAAAATATTAATATAGATACGTGAAACTAGCCTAATTTTTGTTTAAAATTTGTCCAACTGCTCTGAAAGTCGGCACGGAGTAAGAACTTTTCATTGTGAATAATTTACTTCATTTTGACATATCACTCACAAAAAAAGTACTTTTCTTGAAGAAAAATCAGTTTTCTACTAACACCTGCCAAAAATTACTTTATAACCAAGCAGGACAAGATCGCAGAAAATGGAAAACTCAAATAAGTTTTACACCTATCGCTGCAGCGATCCGGGGACACACTGTATATGTCTAAAACTGACAAAAATATGGTATTTGTAAGAATCTTAGTAGAAACACATATACCTATCTATCTATTTATTTCTATAGTTAAATTAGTCATCAGAAAATTACGTTGCAATTATTTTGAGAGTTACATCCTGTGATGAAAAATGTTGTATTTTTTTTTATTAAGTAAATAATGGTATATCCCTCAGATTAATAATATAAAGATAAGTAACAACCATAAGAAATACGCTGATTATTATGACCGATACATAAACAACAATTTACATGTTTAAATATCAAATTATCCAAAACAAACCAGGGGCGGCTCCAGGCTTCAGCGTTTATTTTAATGATTTTGCATAACTTAAAACTTAATAGGTATACAAAATTTATTTGTATACTGTGAAACTTCTCATATGGTCCAAATACTACTATCCGACCGACATCATAGATGTCTGTGGCGGATAGCGACTTACGAAGCAAGTACCGATAGCGGCGACCCCTAGCCCAGGCGGACTAAACTATTGTTATTAAATTTAATAACAGTAGTTTAGTTCACTTGGGTTAGAGGTCGCCGCTCTCGGTACTTGCTTCGCAAGTCGCTATCCGCCACAGAGACATTTATGATGTCGGTCGGATAGTAGCATTTGGACCATATGAGAGGTTTTACATACCTCTCACCACTACTCAATTTACCTTAGTCAGTATATGACTAGCAGGTTGGCCACTATCATTTGTCTGTTCCATAACCTATGGCATACTAAGGAGAACTAATAAATTCGAAACCGGTCTATGTCTGGTTAGGAATAGACAAATGATATTGGCTACCGATCTATCATGATTTGAAGGTATAGTCCAATGCAGGTCGGGGTATTTGCCCGCTGAGTAGTTCTTTCATTCAAATCATATTTAATGAAATATTTATTTAGTGAATATATATTGAGAAACAATGAATAATAAACTTGTAGTGTGCAGCCAAAGAGGAAAACAACGAGGTTGTTTAACTTTTCATAGGTAAGTAAACAAAACAGATCAAGGTCGACATAATGCGTGAATGCGACATGTGAAAGCTCAAAAATGACTAAAATTAATATTAACTTTACAAAAAATAGAAAACAACATTTGATTCCATTTGAACGGTAAAAAATCCACATTCTATTAAAAAAAGATACTTATAACAACAATATTTATTTTAACTTAAATGAAAAGTTCATTCTTAAGGTAGCTCACAGACTGTAGACGTTTTAAAGTCTGTTGATATTTTTTTGATTAAATTTTAAAGGTTGTTAAAAAAAATGTGTTTATTTTCAGATTTCCCGAGAATATGGTGAAAAGAGAATGTTAGCTGAAAGCTCTCAAAATGAAAAATGCCAATAAGTGGCACTACGTGTGTTCAGAACACTTAAAAAAAGTGATTATACTATTAAAAGACCTGGATTAAAAGTCTTGAAAATCAGTACTGTTCTATTTTTTCCCCTGACACTATCACCAGGTTCGTCATACGTATTTAGTATATTATTAATTTTCAAAGTAATTTTAACGTGGACAGTGCGTGTGACGAAGTGGTGAACAGTATTGCCAGGGGAAAAAATGAAACAGCATTGATTTTCAACACTTTTAATCCAGATCTTATAATATTATAATCACTTTTTTTAAAGTGCTGTGAACATACATAGTGCCACTTACTGGTATTTTCCATTTTGAGAGCTTTCAGCCAACTCTCTTATCTCCAGATTCTCGGTAAATCTGAAAATAAACACATTTTTTAATAACAACCGTTAAAATTTAATTAAAATGACATATGTCGTCTTACAGAACACTATTTGTTGTAAGGACGGTGATAGATCGGGCATCAATCGGGTTTCTTCGTGCTGTGATCATGATTCTGACCAATAGGAATAAAACCAGCGGTAATGTTTACGTATCTCGCGTGGGATATAGATAAATCGGAAAACTTTTTATGTTTCGTTCCTGATCTTCCAGTATTATTAATCTGAGGTATATCCAGATAATTATCATTATTCAAATAATTATAATTATACAGCTTTAAAAAATTACTTTAAGACGAATAGCATAATATAGTGTTTATTTTTATTAGCCGATACACAATACACATATTTATTTGTATTGTATTTACTGAGAAAATGGGAAACAGAAATTATTTATTTGATGAAGTGAAAATCCACTTGAAAATTAGCAATGCTAACGAACCTTTAATAGTAGGTATCTCATAAATCCACTTAACAATAGTTTCTTAAATAGTCCTTTGCGGAAGTGTTAAACACTTTAGGATGTTGCAAGGGGCGTTTCCTGCACCACCTATGGGATAACATTGTATTCTCTTCACATACATATCGGCCAGTTCTCTGGAGAGCCTCTCTCTGCATTTGCTTGATATCTAATACCCAAATGAACAGCTATAAGCAATGGTTATTCTATACGTGTTTCACGAACCAAGGCAGTGAGAGCGCAGAGATTTTCTCTTGAGAGAAATTCCATAAATTAAGTTAAGCTAGAAAATGGCAATGCTTGCATTCCAGTAATGTATCGTTGTTTGTACTTAAATTATTTTCAGGTGCATCTATAGCTTCTATGCTACCTTTATGTTTATATTTGAACAAGTTGATATATTTTTTTATATGACATGCAATTCTATTTTATTTTCTTGACCTAACTAACACTGATGCAGTTTTCCACAAAACACCACACAGGTACTAATAAAATGTTTTTAATCATCTCCAGATGATGCCAACTTGGTTGGCGAAACGCGTGCCGAGTGCAGTGTATAGTGTTTTGATGAAAACTACGTCAGCGTTAGCTTCATATCAAAGATTTCAACCCACTTTAGAATTGACCTAACTAATATGATTATGTATTACAATATCAATAATAAATGTAATTTATTTGAAATATAATAATACTAATTAATACTAACACAGTTGTTATCGAAGTTCTGCAAATTTTTTTGAAAAAGTGTTAATTATGGTTTAACATTTTTTCTTCAAATTAAACATTTTTTTCACAACATCTTTAGTGCAGTTTCTAGGGAAATTGAATCTGACAAAATACCCATAATGCTGGTAATTGGTATATACCTAGAAAAAGCTTCTTGATTAATATAATAAAAGTCCGGATTAATAATAATAATTTATTTGTGAATCAAATTATAATATACAAATATACAAATCACTAAATAGGCTAGATACAACATGGCTTGTATAAGCCTGCTGAACTTACTTCTAGCCTGCATAAGTAATTAATTATAGTTATAGTCCATATTGAATAACTATTATACAATAATAGAAAAATAAAAAAACACTAACGTCTATGTATACACATATTACAAGAAAATTAATAAGCAAGACAAATTAAGAGTTCAAGAGAGATTGTTTTAGTTTCAATTCAATCCGATTGTAGCTTACACCTACATCTTATAAAACTAGTGCTCAAAAGTAGGTTATTGCAAATATGTCTGTTTCAGTAGGTATTACAAAAAAAATGGATATGGCAAAGCTCATTTTTGGTCTTCGATCGTATCGACTCCGATTCATTTTGCCTTTGATCATGAGGAATGGTGAGGTAAGACTTGAGTCGCGCCGATAGTATGCAGTGAAATGAAAAATGGAATCGGACAGTGTTTAGTGATTAATCATTCCATTTGTGGGTTTATTACGGGCATAAAAGAATTCGCCGACGATGACGTGGAGAAAGATCAGATATTTAGTTTTATTTGGAACGGTACACAGTGCTTATTCAAGAGGTTATTATATGTAAACTGTTCTCAAAATCAGACTATTCCTAGAAAATGCTGATGTGAATGTCTAAAAACAAGATCACATAATCGCCAATCGAACATGTATGGAACATGATAAGCAGATGGCGGAAGTTTTTTTTTGACATCCTCTGGTCTTGACGAGAAGTATAAATGTGATGCTTACAAGGAAAGGGTCAGACGTTCACGTCTCCGGTTCGAACAAAACTTCATTAGAATGCAGTCCTTAATACAAACAATTATTTATCCAAATAATAAGGTCGCGCTTTTCAAATGTTTCCGAGAAACGCGCCTCCTGACATTCAGAATTCAGCTTATAAGTAAGCCTGGCCAAGGTCATTAATCTTACAGAGACGTACTGGGTATGCATCATATCATAATACTTGAATAAGTACAATAATAAAAACAAAAATATTTTATATATTGTGATGTATCTTTTTGTACTATTTCGTTCGCTTTAAAGTCTTTTTTATTTATTTCCTTATATTTTGTAAGCTTAGTGCTGCACATTATTATTAAACTGTTAAATGACGTTCACACATGTACATTGTATATCTAAGTGATAACTGATAATAAATAAATAAATAAAATAAATGGAAATAAATTTGATTAATACTGGTACACTTTATAAAAATATGTACAAAACTCACCTTCTTAAGCAGATTTATAAAGTAGCTTGGTTGTCGTTATCACAAACTGGAGCACTTCTATAATAACTGTGATGTCTCTACAGTTGTCTCGGTAAGCGATGTTCGCTGTGGTGAAAAAACATGTTTGTATCTTGAAAAACACCGTTAGATATCTACGGAAGTAATACAGGCATAAGTAAAACATTCTATGAACTCACTTAACGCAGCTGTAGATGCACCATCACAAATTTGTCTTAAAATTTGGTAAAATCAGGATCTTTCCGTAATACACTCCCGAATTTTATAATAACGGGCTTATTTTTTTCGTCATTTATAGTCTGTAGCTGTGTATTTACGTCGTCCACTATTTGCAGCGATTCCACTAACGACAACGAAGCATTTTACAATTTTTCTATTGCGTCGTGTAGTCCTTTACAATTGTTATAAATAGTTTTTAAATATGTTTCAAGTGAAACATCTTGAAAGCTTGTCTGACTTTCCTTAATAGCTGCAGCCTCGTTAGGGTTGAACTGTAGTATCACAGCTTTTAATTGTTGAAAATATTCAGCATAATAAAAAGCTGCCTTCAACCACGTTCCCCAACGTGTAAGAATCGGCTCTGGTGGTTCCCGAATACCAGGACACAGTGTATGAAATGCTCGAAGCCGTTTAGGAGATTTGAGAAATACTTTATTGTATTTGCTATTAATGCATCTACCTCTGGAAAACATTTTCGAATCGTTTCTGCTACAAAATGGAACGCATGCACTTTACACGTAACATGTAAAAACCTACAATCGTCTCTTTGAAGAAAACGGCCCACCAAACTCATTGTCGCAGCACCGTCGGTCACAAACATCAACACTTGACTTGTTGACTTCAAATTTTTTGAAAGTCTCCAACATCAACCGCGTAATTGTTTCGGCAGTACACGCAGTTAGTCTTTTGCTAGCTAGTAAAAGTGGAAATGTTGGTTTAACGGGGTCGAGTACACGTACTATAACATTTAAAATAGAATTTTTTTTACAATCTGTCGTCTCGTCAACACATAACCACAGCCGTGTATTTTTTAATGCACATTTAATCCTATTTACAATGTCTTCACGAACACTTGGTACATATCTACGTAGCGATGAACGACTTGGTAAATTCACCTGGGGATTGTATTTATGCCAGAACTCCCGAAATGCTGGTTTATCCAATATGCGCAGGGGAACATCACAGGCAATCAGCATTAACAGTAAATCAAACATAAACTGAGGTTCAAAAGAAGACACGCCATTTTTTTTATTTTTATGCCGGTTACTATTGACATGAATTTTGCAGCCGTATTTATTCCAGCACATTAAGTCTTGATCACAAACTTTACAAATTATTTTACATCTATCATAGCGTACCTTCAATACAATACCACCGCAAGTAAAAAATTGTAGTTTCGAGAAAATCGTGGTTAAAGTTTTGGAGCGATAGAAATCCTTGTGTAACTTGATATATACTCCTGTAATCTAAATTATTTTTTACACCAGGATATATTAATATATCCTTATTGACCTCACATTAACTAATTTTTTTTATTTTTTTTTTATAAAAGTTGCATGCCAAATAATAAGAAATTTTGAGTTACGTTGGTATTGCATAAACTTTTTTCTTATTCTTATGGAATTTTAAGATAACGTTCACACTATTTTTATTAAAAATGAGCACCAATATGAGTTCGTAATTAAGTTATGAGTTCGTTATTAAGTTACGATATTAAACAAATTTATTTTTTATTATTGCTAGTAATAAAAACTTATTAATTATTAGTTTTTATTAGTTATAATTAATTGGTAAAAGAAAATGCATTGTTAAAAACTAATCTAACTTATTGACAAAACAGATTTTAATACAAGATTATGGTTAATTTTCACAGGGTAAATTTTCATAGAACGAGTGATACATAAATTGAATAGCTTTACTCTTACATAAACACAAAAGACCTTCTTTCTTATTTTTTTAGATTTTTGGTGCTTCTTCATAGCTTTAATGATGCATTTACTATGTCTGCTGCTTCTTCGTCTACGAACATCAGTTTCAGAATAATTTGGTTGGTCATAGTGAATTTTGTAAAATATTGAATTAGGAGTATTCTTGGTAAAATTCAAAATTTTAATGTCATTCCATGACACTTTCTCGCCTTTAGTATTGACACTATAATTAGGACCAACTTGATTGGATAGATCTTTTAAATCAAAAATATCGGAAGTGTCAATTTCAAACAATTTGTAGGGATTGCCGTTCTTTTTTTGCCAAACGGATAACAGGTATCCATTACGAAGGTACATAGATAGGGCCACTTTTCAGCACCCTCTTTTTTTCTCGCTCTATGCAAGAATGCATACTATCACCCTCGTTTTGGGTGTGGCCGGTTACTAAAAACTTATGGGCTATAAAATTAACATTATCATTTGAAACTGCAAACAAGTACATTGCTGCTACCAACTTGTTTTTGTTCTGGCCGGCGCAATTATCTGAGTAAAAAATAACGCTTTTGCCGTTGCAAGATTCTTGTAAAAAGCGTAGTATGCACGAACCAATTTCGTTTGCTCCCCTTTCTGCACAATTCTCGCTCCAGACATAACAATATCCTTACTTTGATACTACCTATGTCAAAAATAGTAAAATTGTATGTAACTTTTATAGTAAAAAGAGGAGACTTCTCCACAGGGAGTAGGGAGAACAGCCACTAAATCATAAACTGCCACTTTTTTAGTTTCGTCTTCCATTGCTTCCTTTAAGTCTTTTGTTTTTTCGACCCTTGACATTTCTTTTTCTTTATGGTGTTTTTGGTAGGATTCTTCTAATCCAAGTTTTTTCTCTTCACCAGAGTTATTATAGGTTTTGCATGTACTACATTGATCTGTTTTAGGCTTAAAAAAAACAATATTGTACTGGCTGTTAAATATTTTTTTCGTAGATACATTTCTTGACATAGTTGTTTCCATATTTAATACATTCTTCATTATAAGACCGATATAAGGTGGAGATGTTCAAATTACCCTCAAAAAACTCTCGCTCTGGCTGACTTCGTAAATAGTGTGACTCTACCCTAGGAATGGATTCTATGTGGCTTTTAACCCCCCTCTACTAAACATTGGTCTATTTTTTTGTGATTCTCATGTTTACCACGCATTTCATTTTTCACAATTCCATTTTCATACCTTTTCTTTAGAGTTGTTCGAATCATAGTGTCTCCAATATTTAAAGCCGCCATGAAAAAATGTTTACATACTCGAACATTTTCTTTGTTTTTTGGTAAGAAATATTATTGATTACAAGATCTTTTTGTATTATCTTTTGGGTATCGATACTTGTGATGTACTTCAATAATATTTGAAGAAATGAATTGATGCTACCTTGCATTATCTCCAATTTTCCTAAATGCTTTCAAGATGTTATCTCGTTCCTCTGGATTAAAAACAGAAAAGCATTTGTATCTACACGAGTCAGTGCACGATGCTCGTAGGTGTCTCTCGGGGACAAACTTTTGATTTAAAATTTTTAAAATATGTTACTTATTGTTTTTAGCACGCGTTGAAATATGAAAATGCATTACTAACGCAACTCAAAATACGTTAGTGTTGTATTTTAATTTCGTATAAAAATTTAAAGAAGCAAAGTAACATATCTATGTTTTTCTTGGATAAAAAGGAATTTGCAATGTGTGGTGGTATTACATTATAATTTTGTATATTTTTTGCGTTGATTTTATACAATATCTCAAAATTGACAAATTTTGAGTTACGTTAGTATTGTACTGATGGTTCGATAGAATAAATCCGGAAATTCACCGATAAATTTATTCACTTTATCAGCGTACGGTCGTTTTCTACTCTTTACGCTCAACATTATTTATTATTTATTAGTACTCTATGCATCGACCGACAGATAACAACTAAAGTGTGTCGTGTCATCGTGATCGTAAACAAGCGCGCGATCGCATTGGTATTGCGCCCGACCCTGAATCTACCATCGCTTGGCCAGGCTTACTTATAAGGCCTTCAGTCTGCCAAAGCAGGGAAAATAAGAGCTAACCGCTCTTCTGTTGTGTTACTCCTGCTGTGTACGTTAGCCGATTATAACATTTAGCACCGTGGAGTACAATATTATGTATTATTACATATGAAGTATAAAAACAATGTATTAGCCGGGAATCGATTCAGTGATCCAGGTCTCTGGAACCTTAGTCACTAGACTACCTGCAGCTCGTGGTAGACTGAACTTTCCAAGGCCTTATAAGCTAAATTTTCAGGAGTATGTTTCTCGGAAATGCTTAAGAGGCGATTATGTAGATAAATAGTTAACTGTATTGAGGCTGCAAGCTCATGAAGTTTCATTCAAATCGGAGAATTCAACGTTGGACTCCTTGTTACAATCTGTTCAAGCTATACTAGAAGAAAAGCAAAAGCACTTGACAATTTTTTTAAAGTAAATTAGAGCTGACTAGCTATAAGTAACAATTAACTACTAGTATCAAAAGTTAGTTAAGAAAATGAGAAATAGTATGCTACCAAAAATAAATTAATATATTCTAAAAACGTAAGAACATTGAAGGAACAAGAAGTTACTATTTTAATATAAATTTAGTGGAAAAGTTGGCCTGAAATGAAAAGAATTCTGTAATCTAATTTAAGTAAATTAAAAAACTAATTAATTATAACCTTATTTAAACAAAAAGAAGGAAATATCTGCGGAAACAAAACAGAATCTGATATCACCGAAAGACTTAATTTATGAAATGAAAATACATCCTCTTCTGAAATATGAAACATATCTCCAAATCTAAGCTTTTTGTATAATTTAATAACATAATAACATAATAACATAATGGAATTGTAAAACCCATTCAAATTAAAAATAAAAATATTTCACGGACTGCATTATGTTGAGTTGAAAAGCTTCCGACTAAAATTTTAATTAATTAACGAAAAAGCTTTTAAGTTAATCTGCTGCCAAAGAAAAAACAAGAAAAAAGGATGATTATTAAGATACGTAAAAAAAATCACGTTGCGTTTTAATATAATTATTGGCCCATGGGATTACTTAAACAGACGAAGATACTAGCATTTGTAACTGGCCTCTGGAGTGAGACAGAATACCTATCCTAAATTTACGTTGCTCAATCTTTCTATCCAGCCGGAAAGGATTTTTCAGGTCTTTCAATTTACGCAGGCGTTAGGCTATCAATCATTTGTTATTAGTAATCGACAAATAAGGCTAATGGATGAATCACTATAAAGTTTTCATTTTCCAAGCGGGAGGAAAAAGTTTTTAACTGAAAAAGCGAGGTATTTGCAATTTAATATAATAATGCCTTACGTTTTCTCTATGCCCTAATAATATATGAGGCGTTTTGACAGGCATATTATATTCTGCAAATCAAGAGACGTACGTATAGGTATTAATATAGGGTGGCCCACCGAAAACGATCCATCTGGGTTTGTGCCATTTTGATCAACTTTAGATGAAATGCTTGAATAGGTTCAAGACCACTTAAATTTACTATATTGACGGTCTAATTATATACCCCATACCTGCATATATCAAAATTTTACAGCAGAAGGTTTTTAAAGTTTTTATTTTATGAAATGCTGAAAAAAGACATTTTTTATCGTTTGTATTTTATTTATCTTTGCACTAAATAATAAAATTCACATATATTTTTAAGTATTTTATTGGTTTTTGTTAGATACGGTATATTGCTGATACAAAACATAAAAATAATCTTACGATACGGTAATTTATAAGAACATACACAGATAAACAATTAATAAATAATGCAAAATATGAATAAACATGATTAACTAAAAAAGGCAAATCATCATAAAAACTGTGGCAATACTTGGATAGAACAGATTTTATTTCCTGTAAATGCTGCCTTTTCTTCTTTTATCTTTAACCTTCACGTTCACTGCCAGCTGATGATAACGGTCCAACACCGCTCACCGGCCGTCTGATAAACTAAATTTCTCGCTTTGCGAATTCGCGTCCGTGGCGCGCGACTTGAAAATCGTGATTTCGCATCCATGGCGTGTCACTAATAAAACCATGTTTTTAAGAATAAAAAATAAAACTATATTGTTAGCTTAAAGTAAAGTAACTTTTTAGAGTGTGTCAACTACAAATAAAAAAGATAATACAAATATAACAAAGAAAAATATCTAAAAAAAACATTGAAAAATTATTGCAAATTTTTGTGGTATATTGGGAAACATTCAAGGCACAAAGATGGCTGGTCTTCACATTCTAAACAACAGTACATTGTGTCTTTTCGTTTTCCCTTAGATGAGCACATTTTGCACTTTCTTCTAATCGAACGTTGGTACTGGGTTGATTATTCATTATAACACAGACAAGATATGCACTCACCAACAACCAACGCTGTACTGACGTTATTAGTACTTCTATGAACACGCCTATAAGATATTAGAGTTGCATTCCCACCACCAGTGATTTTATAGCTATTTAAATTAATGTAAACGAAAACGTAAATTCGCGTCTTTGGCGGGCGAAATGCGACACGTGCGTCGCGAAATCGCGTCCTTGGCCGTGAACGTGTTAAACTGTGAAGTGATTTATAATCCACTTCTGGATATTTGAGGGATCGTCTGGGAAGAACCTGTAACTCGTCGTTACAATCAATTTTATATTCGATTTTTTTTTTAATTATAATTTAAATATCTCAAATTGGTTACGGTTAGTTCGTTTACCTTCCCGCCCGGTTGTATTGAATTATAAATCCAAAATGTTTTTTGGTCAGCATAATTCAAGAAAAAGTCAAGGGTTACATACACAGCTTCTATCGGTAATGGTTTCATTCTAGCTTCTTGTGGCACTTACACATAATCACTTGGCAATTCAATAATTCTTTTTTGCGACTTTCTTTCTATATGGGAGTGAACTGAATCACATTCCATTTGTGTATGCCCGTTTTCTAGATATTTTTGTTGAATTTTAATCTGATTTTTAATGGAGTAGTTGAATAAAGCATTTGACAGAATTGTTTTTCTGTTCTGGTAAGAACAACCGTCCGAATACAAAATTATTGAAATTTTCTTGACACATGTTTCTTTAATAAAATCTCTTACACAATTAGCAAAAGTTGATGCACTGAAATTACCCTCTCATTCATTAAAAGGATAATTTCTGTAAATGTGGGAACTGATATCGTGAAGTAATGCACACTTAATTTAGTTTTGTAATAGATTTTACTGGCATTTACAACTGAGCAAATTTTCACAGCCTGCATGTCCACACAAAACCTGAAAACCAGACCCTGTTTTATCAGTTCCCTGTCTTGTGCCTTTTGTTGTCTGGTTCGTTATTTTTTCCTTAAATGAGCTTAATATTCCTCTTCACTAACATTTTTAGTTTCGTATCGACAACAAATATCACACCTATCTTTTCTTGGCTGATAGAGCGCTAAGTTCGTGTCAGAAAATACTTTGTCGAACACGGGATTGCTTAAAATTAGCTTAGGAAAGGAGTTTTTTTCGCAGTACTTTTTGTATTTGCTATAAAGTTGTTATTTTATTTGGAAAAAAATTTCCAGGTACAGTTTGGAAGACTCTTTTCGACAATAGTTTTTTTCTTCCAGTCTTGCACCATGTCTTCTTTTAGGCCCATAGTGCCAAAAAACTTTGTTTTACAAAATTGCAATTTAGTGATTTTCCATAAAAAGTAATTGAAAGTTCGACTTCTTCTTGAATGTTCTCCAACAGAATGTCTCTTTATCGGCAAACACTCTATGTTCGATGTGACGTACACAACCAAAAGCCGTTAAAAATATTAATACGCTCATCCTGAAAATTTGCTACAATGTCTATTTTTCATTTTCTTGCATGCTGCCGAATTACATTTTACAGATATTTGCCGTGCCGGATGTGGAACTCCTTTTTTTCGCTACTCCATGCTTACTTCTTTGGTAATCTTGATATTTTTCTCCTTCCATTCTTGATTTTTTAGTTGCGTTTTTCTCCCAATTTTCTTGTAAATCAGTTTTATTTCTTCTATTGTTTTAGTTATTATCTTCTTCTAAAAATTCTTCATCTTCTTATGAGTCAGTTGAGCTAATTTCATAGTCATTTTCTTTCTCTACCAACATCATCTTGTTTGACTGAGTTTGGATTCTCTTTAGGTTTTTGTTTATGGCATGCTGATTTTCTATAGTTCCATGTGAAAAAAATATTAACGTTAAACTTTAAGTTGTTTTTCATGTGGAGCTTACCTTCAACGTCGTTTAATATTCTGGAAATATTATAATCAGAACCTTTTTCTTTATTAAGCTTAATAGAGTTACTTGTTCGATTTCTATGTCACCATCTAGGTATTTTTGTAGGATTGGAATTGCTTGTTTGCATATTGTTAATATATTCATGTCCTTATTTAGTTTCTTTCTGGCCTTGGGTAAGCTGATTTTTTCCAACATTATCTAAAAAATATAGATATAAAAGTTAAAACATTGAGTTAAATGGATCGCACGTCAAGCTTATAATACCGTGGAGATTCGGGAATACAAAACAACCCGGAACTAGAGTTTAATGGCACAGAACTTTGTTGTAAATCAAGAATTCTGAAGGTAACCGCGACTCTCCTATATAATCTTATAGTTTGGCAGTTTATTCAGTGGTATCCCCAGATACGGTATCGTAACAGCATGAAGGCATGCGGTTCGTGATAGTGTTTGGCTTGTTTCTCTCATAAAATGCCCTTATCAATGGCGTAGTTACTATCGTTTGTGCATATACTATAGAAAATGATTATAAACTACGATAATGGGTTACGTATTCTGTATACTCCATGCAATTGACGTTACGTATTTTATACACGCCGTGATTGTGAAAGATATTTAAATTCGGCTATCCATCAAGAAAAATATTGCCAAAATATTACCAAAGAGAATTGCTTATGATTTGTGTGCTATATTCTGTGCATGTAGTTTTCCTTTACATAATAGCCATACATTGCGGAACACATATCTACCAAGTGTATATGAAATTGTTTTGGCAATAATATAGAGCACGAAATAAATTTTTGTGGGCGACAGTGAATGAAAAAACTGTAATAAGGTTGTTAATGTTATTCTAAGAATTTTGAGTGTTCAAAAGGCTTTGCCTCTATCAGAGAGCGAAAGTCGGGCTATAAACAATAAATTAAAAAGCATGCAGATGCAACAGGGTCTCAAATAATCAAATGGTACTAAATATATTAAACTAGCTCAACGTTTGACAGTTTTTTACTTCCAAATTATAACTTTAATTTTTAAGATGCCTTTATCGGGCTATCTGGTATGAGAGTAATAATTCTCATACCCATTACTGACGTACACCTACGTAATACACGTACTGGCTATTTAAGAGTATTATAAAAAGGTTGTTTCACAAAGGAGTTGTACAAGTTGTACAGTATTCTTTCTCACGTTATTAAGGAAAGTGAATGGGTTCAACAATTTCAAACTTAACTTTACCTAAAAAAATACTGCTTCCTAACCTGGTTGTTTTTATTTATTAATGTTTATTTTTTGTATTATTGTATCATTCCGTGTCTTTTTTTAAACCATGCTTTTACTATGTTACTATGCGTATTAATTGTATTTATTATCATTGTTAGATAAATAAGTGGTTTATTTATTATTTTTTTTTTTTTCGGTTTCCCGATGCCGGTCAGTCCTCCCGTGGCCTCCGACGCCTCACGGAGTCGCGCCGGCGCACCAACTACAGCCACTCCCCACATCCCGCAGGGATGTGGGGAGTGTAGATACCAGAATCGTGTGCCCTAAGCAGACGGAGAGAACCCAGAATGACCGCCTTCTGCATTTGACCTGCCAGCCACTCGGCTGGTTTTTGGCAGGCCGGTATGATCTTAGGTTCCGAGAGCAGCGTAGGCTTTATCCCTCCGAGTACACCGATAATAAGGACGACCATTTTGACCGAGTAGCCTGGGTACAGCACTTGGAGCTCGTACCGGAGATCGCGATATTTGGTCCGTTTCTCCTCCTCCTTCAAGGTGATGTTTTTCTCCGCAGGTGCCGAGAACTCGATAACATACATCACCTTGAGTTGATGGTCGAGGAGGACTGTCAGGCTTGTTGGCTTGGATTAGCCTGACAGTCGGGAACGAGTAGTTCCAGTAAATCCGGCATTTCTCGTTCTCGACAACGGACTCAATATCTCCGGGGACGTAAAGCAGCACTGGTGTCTGGTCTACCCCGTACGAGTGCCTTAGATGGTAGTATAGCACTCGTAAAGCCGCGTTATGTCGGTGGATGTAGGCCGAAATCGCATATATGGGGCATGCAGAAAGTAAGTGCATGAGCGATTCCGGCGCCTGATGGCAGGTCCTGCAGTTGATATCAGGAACCTCTACACGCCACACGCGGCTACGGTAGACCAAGGTGTTGATAACACCATCTTGGCAGGCCATAAAGAATCCCTCGGTCTCCGACTTAAGCCCTGCTGACCTTAGAAAGGCGAAGGTCAGCCTGGTCGATAAACCCAGTGTTTCGATGTTCTTATAGAAGACACCATGCTGGGGTTTACCGACGTGCTGCCGAAACAGATTTTCCTGTTCGGCAGCTCTAATTCGGGCTTTCAGACGATTTGGCTGAAGTTCGGTGACTGACTCAACATCAGCACCTCACCGGCCTCCTCGCCTGATGTCAAATACGAGACCGAGTTCATCTGCGGCTCTTTTTGCTGCCTTGAACAATCCTGCTCCCACTCCTACAGTTTCGTGATGTTTTACGAACCGCAAGAGGGGATCTGAGCTCCTGAGTATGTTACATGCCATACTCAGTACTACTCTGCCATGCGTACACTCCAGGCTCAAGAGTCCTCGGCCCCCCCGTTGACGTGGGAGGTACACACGAGGAACGGACGATCTAGGATGAATACTTCTGTGAATATTCATCATCTTGCGGGTATCTCTGTCTAATTGACGCAGCTCATCTACCCTCCACTTTACTACTCCAAAGGAGTAGAGCAGAGTCGGAACGGCAAGCATATTAGTTGCAGACACCTTGTTCTTCCCCGAAAGTTCGGAAGACCAAATCTTTCGAAGGCGGTGTCTGTACTTGCCGCGGAGAGAATCTTTTATTTGTGATACATCCTGGATGTGCCTTTGTTGCACACCCAGATATGTATAGGTCTCTCCGGCATCCAGATGTCTTAGGATGCTTCCGTCTGCGAGCTGCGCATCTTCAGAGAATTCCCCGCATCGTCCTCTCTTGAGGTGGACGACTGCACATTTGTCCAACCCGAACTCCATACCAATTAATTGCCCGCGTATATTCTTCGACCACTCTAAGAGCGTTTTGTAGTTCGCGCTCT
This sequence comes from Rhamnusium bicolor, assembly GCA_029963845.1. Classification (NCBI taxonomy): domain Eukaryota; kingdom Metazoa; phylum Arthropoda; class Insecta; order Coleoptera; family Cerambycidae; genus Rhamnusium; species Rhamnusium bicolor. Next base: position 20,133 of record JANEYF010001931.1, on the reverse strand, counting down.
CCGGAGGCATAAAGTTTAAGGTCATCCATATAAAATAGATGGGTGACCTTATGCCTCCGGTCGCTGGGTGGCCCGCACTGATATCCGCGGGTTTGGCGGAGCCCAACAGACAACGGCAGCAGTGAGATGCAGAAGAGGAGAGGACTTAGGGAGTCACCCTGGAAAACTCCTCTCCTAAATGCCACCTGCCCTGTCGTGACCCGCTGTGCACCTGATGTTATGGTGAAGCGGGTCTTCCAGAGCAGTAGCAGCTGTTCTATGCATCTCACTAGTGGTGCTGGTACCGCAAGACATTCGAGAAAGTACAACAACAGCTCATGCGATGTTGTATCAAATGCCTTGCGGTAATCAATCCAGGCCATCGATAGATTCCGCTTGTATTGCACAGAATCCTGTGTAATACAGCGGTCTATCAGCAGGCTGTCCTTGCAACCTGCCATGCCCTTCTTGGCACCACGCTGTTCATGTATCTGCTGGAAGACCGGATCAACAGACCTCAGCGTCCTAGCATACAAGATACGTGTAAATATCTTGTAGCAGGAGTTAAGGCAGGTGATCGGCCTATAATTCCTCGGGTCGGAAAGATCCTCCTTTTTGGGGATAAGCACAGTACGTCCCTCGACGAACCAGTCTGGAATCTGCTGCCCCTCGTTCAACCATGAGTTGAAAACTCGCGCCAGACGGCGGTGAGTGGAAGGAAATTTCTTCCACCACCAGTTGTTAATGCCGTCTGGGCCCGGGGCAGCGAAGTTCTTGGTACCAACAAGTGCTTGTTGGACTTCCTCCGTACTGATTGCCGGGCACACTTCTTCTGGCTCTTCAAGATGTCTGTGACACAGAGCCTCGAAGTGTGCAATTGATGGAGTGTCGCTATTGAATGGACGCGTCGTTTCGTAGATTCCCTTCCAGACGGTTTCGACATCTTCTACAGTCGGAGGATTCTCGACAACACGCTGTGGCTCTTGAAAGAGGCGGGAAGGATTCGTACGGAACAAATTGTTTTGTTCCATACTCCTCACCCGCCTCTTCAATGTTTTCTTTATCGCCATGAGCGCTCGGATCCTATCTAGACAGTGCTACTTGATGGTAAGCATCACTGTCAGATTTAGAGTATGGTGTTGACGCCTTAATCCGGCAGCAATGCGCCGGATCCTGGGAGTAAAAACTCTACCAGTCGTCTTATATTCCACCACACTCTGGATCCGAGAAGCGTGTTGTCTGGCCGACTGTATCTTGCCTTCGATTTTTGTACACGCCGCTTGGCTTTATCGACCCCGTGATTGGTTGACCTCTCACGGGGGACGAGTTGCTTCGCGGCGTTGTACACGGCACAGTTGATTTGCCAGATGTCTACATCTTCTGGAATTTCCTCATCGATGACCGCGTCCATTCTAGCCAGGTCTTGTGGCTTTAGGTTAGCCCTGGTGTTAAGGCTAACCCTCGTCCTTAAGTCTACGTCGGTGAACTCTAAAGGATGTTCCCCATCAGCTGGTAATTGCCGCGGTGGGACTGCGGCTGGCAGTTCTTCCAGCTGGCGGGGTGCCCTTACGTAACCTGTCCTGAGCAGAAAGGATACTTGATCTCTCAGATGTTGTTGAGAGAAGGCGCGATGCTCTGGATGCATTTCGCACCAAAGTGCATGCATTCGCGCCATGTATCCCCTTCGCTCAGGTTCGCTACTCTCGCGGCAGGTCAGCAAGTCATCCCGAAGTTCCCTCGTCCACTTAAAGCATCCGTGTTCAGTGCCTAGGTTGTCAACGTTGAGACCATCCGGTAAGGCCTCTCCCAACTGTCTCTGACCCCCATCCGCTTGGGGTCGATTGTGAGGGGCCCTTCTGAGGTTATAAGGAACCCGAGCAGTAAGAGTACCAGGGAGGTTAGCCCTGGTACTCCCCGGCCGGCATTAGTCAGGCAGAGTTGCCTCTGCCTGTCCAGGGTGCACCAACGTGGAGGTTGCCGGTCCTTTGCACCCCTGGTTGGTTTATTATTATTATTACTATTATTATTATTATTATTATTATTAAACGGAATATTTACAAGAAAATTGGCAACGTATTACTATAGGAACAGACAGAAAGTCATTCGCACAGATATTCAAGAATAAGGCAAATGTGCACCATGAAAACAACAGGGGATATGAACAGTTCACTCTCTCATCTGATCCTTTACTCCATATGATTAGGAGAATAAATATCTCAAAGTTGTTTGATACATAAAAATACTTCTTTCAGACAGTTACTACTTCTTCCTACAGCATATAATCTAAAAATCTGTTGTAAATTAATAAAAATTGAATTTACAAAATTTACAACTAAATTCCACGACCAGATAAGGAAATATGTAATTATTTGTCTTACTTTCAAATATATACAGTTTTTCTAAGATCTTGATGGATTCTTCTGTATCTGGAGTAGGACTGACATTTTGAAATATGATTTTGTCGAGACATTAATATTACAGTCGCACGAAAAACCGAATACTGTTCCCATATATAACTAAAAAACTAAAGCATAATAGATGGCCAACATGCTTTTAGAAATATGTTCTGGAAATACTAAAAGGAATACATAACTTCTTTCCTTGTCTGTGCAGTTTCTTGAAAACTTGTGTTCAAGTAAATGTGCGTAACACCACTTTATTAAATGATGTCGTTTCGGTTTCTCTTAACTTTTTCTAAAGTATATTAGAACGTTAATGTAAGGTACTTCTGTAGAATGATTAAACTTGCTCAACATTAGAATTATGTATGAAAACAGAAAGATTCGTCCTCCACATAAAAATACGTATTTTAAACAATATGCGAGTGCGTATTTTGCTGCTGCCGCTCGAATCAAACGGACACCTTTTATAGAATTCTTTTGCTCTAAATGAGATTGCATTAGAAATTTATTGTTTTCCACAGAGTGTGTTTGAAAGGAGTTACCATATATTTCCAAAATAAAATAATTGTTTAAATTTAGAATCAACAAAAATTAATACAATAATTTTTGGAAGTAACAATAGAAGAAACAACTTTTTGATAAATTTCATATAAAAGATTAAAATTAATATTGGTATATTAAAATTTTCAGATACAATCAATGATTTGGGGATTATATGTCGATAGAAATGTAAGATTTTCGTATAATGTAAGTAACAATCTGCAAAATGCATATTATAACCTAAAAGGTGTATATCGAAATTATTACTTTGCGATTCTTCAGTTCATACACAACTAAATTATTAGTATATTTATAATCCGTGCTTAATAGTCTAAGAGCCAGTGACATTTTTCGGTGATTATTTAGTTAAGGCCTATTTTTTGAGAGGATGTTGAGAGGGGCATAACTAAGTGTCCCCCGCGAGGATTAACCCAGATTCCAGTCATAAGGGGGTGGCAGAACACCCCCCAACGTGTAAAAAAAACTGCATCTTTTTATTATTTAGTTAAGGCTGAAATTTTCTCCAGTAGTCCTCTGATAGCTTACAATCATCGATATAATATTTGCAGAACGATTGGCCAGTCATAAGGTGGTGGCAGATCACCCCCAACATATCTTGTGAACGATGAACTTTTTATTATTTAGTTAAGCTTCATCTTTTAGTATGTTGTTGTGACAACTATTTCAAGTGTAAATGCCAATTTGCAGAACAAAATGGCGGCATTAACACCCTGGCAGAACGATTTGAATTTGTAAAAATTTTTTACTTTCAACCGCATATATCTTTGGAACTATGCAACACACGAGAAAGTTGTATTGTTCTTTTTTTGTGGGAAAGTTAAGTCTCTACAAAAAAAGGTCTTTTGACATTTTCGTGTATCTCCTTTAGTTTCTGAGATATACTGAAAATAAAAAAAATTTGCAAAAATTTTTTACGTTCAGACGCAAATATCTTTGGTACTATGCTAGATGCGAGAATACGACCTGAAATACTTTTTTGTAAGAAATTTAATTCTCTACAAAAATAGTCTCTTGACATTTTCGCGTATCTCCTTTAGTTTCTGAGATATACTGAAAATAAGGAATTTTCCTCATGAATAGAACATTCGTGAGGAAGGACATTCTGGTGCTCAAGATAGTTATTATCGCAGTTATTTCAAGTTTCAAGTGTATATGCCAATTGACAGAACAAAATGGCGGTTTTAACACCCTGGCAGAACTATTTGAATACCCTGTATGTACGCCTTGATTTCGTTACTCTAGCCAAACTTTTCAAATATGAAACATCCGTATGACGCACACCATCTCAATACTCTATATCTATACTATAGTATAATACTATATATAAGATATATGTGAGTTGTAAGTGGACAGGGGGGAACTGTATTCATGGTTGTATCTACGTCATCAACGGCATACAATAGTCAAAGGGACTGTCTGTTGGGGATTATGTATCCCTGAAATTTTGACCTGTGTTCGAGACTGTTCGAGACGCACTACGCAGTACGCGTAAAGTTTATACGAAGTCAATTGAAATTGGTCATTGTTAAAGCACAGGACTGTGCGCACTTAACTTGATATTTTGTCCTATGTATTTAGCAATGGTAACGAGAATCGAATGGTAGTTGAAATTGTGCAGGTGAGTCCTACTGGCTAGAGAATTGAAAATAAATTTTTTTATACTTACTTTTTTTTTACTTTCCACTCATACTTTTTGTTTTATAATTACTATCATATGTTATTCAAATAAAAATTCAAAAAAATTAATCACGAATTCGTTATTATTCAAAAAATTTGCTTAGTTGTACAACATTTATTTGAAATAATAAAAATAATTATGCGTTGAAATTACGATGTTTTTTGAGATATTTTTTATTTATTTCGTGTATTTCCTTTTTTGGAACATTTTTGATATGATCAAAAAAAGATATAAATGATTCAACATACATTTACAATGTATTTTATCTATCGAGATCGTGGAACTTCAATAATTTCGATTTTTTTTCAAAAAATGTTCATAATTTTTTTCATGGCAATCGGGTTTTTTTTAATTATTATAGTAATACAATTACAATAATATTCATCATATTTTGGGGTTCTCAATAGGCACTGATTATATTTTTCTGAAATCAGTATCATTATCAAAATCAGATAACACAATTGTAACGAAAAAAATTTTTTTCGAGTTCGAGAATATTAATTAGTACGTCTCCAACGGTTTGTCGGCAATGGAAAGAAAATTCTTTATTTTCAGTATATCTCAGAAACTAAAGGAGATACACGAAAATGTCAAGAAACTATTTTTATAGAGAATTAAATTTCCTACAAAAAGTGTTTCAAGTCGTTTTCTCGCATTTAGCATAGTTCCAAAGATATTTGCGTCTGAACGTAAAAAATTTTTGCAATTTTTTTTTTATTTTCAGTATATCTCAGAAACTAAAGGAGATACACGAAAATGTCAAAAGACCTTTTTTTGTAGAGAATTAACTTTCCCACAAAAAAAGAACATACAACTTTCTCGTGTGTTGCATAGTTCCAAAGATATATGCGGTTGAAAGTAAAAAATTTTTACAAATTCAAATCGTTCTGCCAGGGTGTTAATGCCGCCATTTTGTTCTGCAAATTGGCATTTACACTTGAAATAGTTGTCACAACAACATACTAAAAGATGAAGCTTAACTAAATAATAAAAAGTTCATCGTTCACACATGTTGGGGGTGATCTGCCACCCCCCTTATGACTGGCCAATCGTTCTGCAAATATTATATCGATGATTGTGGGCTATCAGAGGACTACTGGAGAAAATTTCAGCCTTAACTAAATAATAAAAAAGATGCAGTTTTTTTTACACGTTGGGGGGCGTTCTGCCACCCCCCTTATGACTGGAATCCGGGTTAATCATCGCGGATGACACTTAGTTATGCCCCTCTCAACATCCTCTCAAAGAATAGGCCTTAACTAAATCATCACCGAAAAATGTCACTGGCTCTCCTACTATAAATTATGTTGACACAAATCGAATACAAAAACTCCAAAACATTTGTTATTTGAGGCTAATTTATAGCATAAGGAAATATGATCGATCACGAGTCACACTTTTGAATTATGTAATTGGCTAAATATGAAAAACCGTGGGTAATTTTCACTTTCTGTGTTTCTTTCATAAAATTTTAAAAACTAAAAAAACCCCAGCCTATTTATACAAAAAATTACTTATCGCACGAATATTTACAATATTAATATTAGATATAAAATACCGTAACTCAAATTTTTAAACGATCATTTTCTTATAATATAACCAAAGGTATTAATGACTTACCGTTTTAGAAAGGAAGTTGTAAAATTAGTTAAATAGAATCAGAATTATTACTTTGTTCATGCCATTACTAAAGTTTTTCCTAATATGTTCATAATAACTAAGTTACAATATGTTTAAACTTTCTTACAATAAGAAATTTAATTGTTTATAGATTTTTTTCTCTTTTGGGTTAGATGCGAGAATAGACAGTTATCTGAACTACTTGCAATTCAGATTACTGAACTGAATCTGCACAATTCGGTTTCCCGACGCTGGACGGTCCTACCATGGCTCTGACTTACATGAGAGTTACACCACCAAATTACCTACAGCTACTTCCCAAATCACGCGGGGCTAGTTGATGTAGATCCCAGAATCATGTGCCTCAAGCAAACGAAGAAAACCTAGAATTTCTGCACCTGTTAGCCAGCTATTCGGCTCATTTTTGGTAGGCCGGCATGGTCGGAGAGCAATGTAGGCTTTAACTATCCGAGTATATCGACTATTAGGACGACAGACTTGCCGGAGTACCCTGGGTACAGCAGTTTCAGATCGTAACGGAGATCACAATATTTGATCCGCTTCTCCTCCTTCAAGATGATGTTTTTCTCGGCAGGATCCAAAAATTCGATAACATTGAGATGGTCAAGCAGGACTATGTCAGGCTTATTAGCTTGAATTTGCCTGATTGTCGGGAACGAGTAGTTTCAATAAATACGACATTACTCGTTGTCGACAATGAACTCAATATCTCCTAAGATGTAATGCAGCACTGGTACCTGGTGCCTGGTCTACCCCCCATATTACTACCTTAGCTATAGCAGTCGTAACGCTACCTTATGTCGTTGAATGTAGTCCAAAATCGCGTATGTGGCATGAAGAAAGTAAGTGCATAGCGAATCCGGCGCCTATAACGGCGTTTTTCTGCCCTAATATTTAATTTAATGAGTCAAAAATTATTTAATGGAATAAAATAAAATCTATAACAAATACATATATTCAAAATTAGTAAGATTTATTTATTCTTCTCCGGGCGGGGAAGCGAGCAATTGACCAGACAAATGTCGTGAACTTAAAACTAAATACATAATAAAGAACACAGTCGGTAATCACCAAATTAACTAATGAAAGTTATCCAATTGGTATATAATATTTTATGAGGCACCACCCTCTTTTTAAAGTGTTTTTATCAAAGTTCTGACGAATTAAACCCACTGGAACGATAAAAAGAGGGAAAAAACATGTATTTAATTCAAACAGTTTCCCACCAAATTAATAGGAAATTTTAAAAGTCAAAGATGCTTTACACGTAAAGTTCAGGAAACCAACAGATGGGCAAATCAATGCGTCATGCGAGCACTTCCAGCTAACACAGGCAGGCTTACTCTCGTTGCTAGAACTAGTTTTTATATTTGATCAAAGATAACCCTACCGGTTGTTGTGCACAGTTCAACATAATTTAATTTTTTACTCCATTACTCTGCAGAACAGAACCATTCTCGTGCTCACAAAACTGCTATCACACCCAGACAATACTCTAGTATATCGTGTGCCCAGCAATATTTTTATTCTTTTGAAAAAAAATCTCAACTCCAACGCAAAAAGGCAAAGCAACATACAAACTCAAACGGAAAAAGGTACGGAAAGGTAACATATAGAAGTCCAGACAATCCACAGGTCCACCATCGACCGCGGCTGCCGAACGTCTTTTCCTTTTAGGGGCTCAGCATTGTCTATATCTCGCGCTCAAAAACGCTACTGTAAAACATCGTCCGATCCGCGCGCGCACCCATTTGACACACAAATTATTCAGCATCGTTACGCTACAAGGATAATACAATAATATTTAATGAAATTATTTTAATCGAACTGGGAATTTAACGTATAACTTGAACTATTCTATTTAATTGACAACGAACGTGATCCTTCCTAAAACGGACCGTTACATGCCACACGTCAGGTCCTACAGCTGATATCAGGAACCTCTACGCCACATATGGCTACTGTGGACCGAGGTATTAACACCATCCTGACTGACCATGAAAAGCGATATCAGCCTGGTCGATAAACCCAGTGTTTCAATGTTCTTATAGAATACACCATGCTACATTATAAAACTGTAAGTTGCATTTAAAATTTTTTTGTCAATGATGATCAAAGCCAAAATTAGTGACCTCATGTTAAATGCAGATTTAGCGAGAAAATCGGTAAATTTTGAAATGCGTACTAATTATAACGAATTAGTGAAAGTTAGATAATGACAGTGGAATATCTTCATATCAGTTCTATCCACTCTTAGCTTTAACTTACCTTGACATTCTCTCTATCAAATTTTAGATGCTTATTTGCGTTAAGGCACTCAATCTTTATTTAATTGTCGCCTTAGGTATTAAGGACATAGTGCTTTTATTTAAAGTAGTTAATTGGGATTCTTGTCTTATGGGGAGTAGCATTGTCCTACTGAAACAACTCCTCGAAAGGCCTTGCTGGTATTAACACGTTATTTATTTAAGACTAAGCTGTCATTTTGCTATTAATTAAGACAACGGATGAACGACCTTTGAGACAGTTAACACCCCAGGACCAGTCGCAAATGACGCAATGACAATTGTGATGATTTAATTTCTATAATGGATCCTGTCTGTTGGAACATGCAGAGAAATTGAGAGGGGGTGAAAATCAACAATAAATCTTTACACGAAGAATTATCGCAGCAAAAGGATGAAGTACGCAAAACTAGAAATTACTTTAAACAGTTTTAAGTCGGTATTTTAATCTACTCCGATTTAGTTGAATTTTTGTTCCTAACAAAGGATGGAAATCCTTAGAAGAATCAAAACCATAATATGTTTGCGTACAAATAAAAAAATTGGCTAATATTAAAGATATAATAAATAGGGTAAGAGGATGAGGTAGGGCATGTGTTTATTTCAAATTTACATTAGTAGTGGATCGTTTAAATTTTAATTAATCATTCACTCTGTAATTAAATATTGGGCATTTATTATACAAATGAACCTGAGAGTAGACCTTTTTAATAAACTAATTGCAGTGGGTTAATAACGAGCTAATGGAGATATAGCTATTTGAAGAGTAAAAACAGGTGCTTATATTAAATATCTTCAGATTTATACAGCCACCAACATTTTGATAAAATTTCTGAATGCCTAGTATATCAAGCCCATATTCTGCGATAAGGGTCTCTCCTTTCAAGTGCATTTTTAATTGCTCAGCTTAAATAAATTTTTGTATATATAAAGCAATTTGTTCAATTTTAATTTTCTTCTAGTTAGTTGGTTACCAAGTAATAATGTCAGCATATTTTAATTAATTAGAATGATCGTACAAGAGGACATAATTGAAATTTTTTCGATTTCCTCTTCAGCCATGTCATATTTTTATTTATTTCATAAATCAATTTTGGAACACATGGATTCTAAAAAGACCTGCCACCAACGCAAAATTAAGATCTAAGTTTGGATAATAATAAATAGTCAAATTAATTTAGGTTGCGAAAGTGATTTTAGATGCGATCGACCCTCTGAGTTTAAATTACCGATGAAATTGATCCATTACTTTGTTTAGACATTATATTTCAACAAGATGGTGCTCTTTTTCCGTATATTATATGTATTCCGCAATATTTCAGTAACAGAGAACCGGAGATGTGGATTGGACAATATGACACATTGGAATACAAACACCAGATTTAACTCTATAAATTTTCTATAGGGGATTATTTTAAAACGGAAGTTTACTAAATATAATCAACCTTTGTCAACGAAAATGGAATAATCCAAGTTTTTCAGCAGTTTTTTTTGCCAAGAAGTTTAAGGGCATTTTTAATTGTTTGCTAGTAAAAAGTAATATATCAGTTTCGTCAGATCCCTCTATTTCATCGAGTTCAAAAGTTACTAGAGGGGTGGGAACCAGTTTAATCTTGCGCTGTTATAAATTTAAATAATTTATTTTCACTAACACTGAAGTTGTAAATACCAAAACACTAAATGGTATTATCCTTGACTCTCGTTTGGTTAACCTAGTTTTGGTATCATCTGAAGATAATCAGAATTGTTTTAACTGTTTTACTTATTTGTCATCAGTAAAGATCGCGAGTAAATTATACATTCCAGATCCGTACATGTCATATCGTATATAGGTATACAACATAGTGACGTTTTTGCAGAAACACAATTTTAACCCTATCACTGTAAGCTCGTTTTCGCTATATGGATCGTCAGAACGGCTGTGGTAACCGCTTGCAGCAACATTCGCTTTCCGCAGTTAACCCGCAAAATGGTGCTTGTTATTTTTCGTTTTTCTTTTTTTAAGTTAGTCTGAGATTAAGATTATATTAACCAGAATAAAAAAAACTTATTAAGTTTATATTAAGTAAAAACCTCATTTTAAATACAAAACTAAAAGATTTTTACTATTAAAAATAAAAGTTCTCTACATCTACAATTTCCAATATTTTCGTCGTCAGAATTGAAGCCATCGTCAGATTCGTCATTCTCATAATTAATTAATTTCCTCAAAATATTCTTCATCACTATTCGTTAAAATGTTACATAATTCATCTTCAGACAACCATCTCTGTTTCTGAGGGTTAAACTTTGCCATTTTCAGTAAACAAAACTTAGAAAACCGTATGCACTACGCAATAATTTTATTTCGTATACAGTCCATTTTTCAGTTATCAGGAGACTCCTGACCGCGTGAAAAATAAATTTGAAAAAAGTTTTAAACAATCCCAGATTTAGTACACTGTGTGCTATTGTGGGCCTTCTTGTAGGTAAAGGTGTAGACTTTCCTCAACCCAATGTAAACGTGCCCTCCTTGAAATATTTTATATAATTTGAATATGCTACTGCAGTCTTTGTAGATGTTGAAAGATCGTTTTCGGCATATAAATCGATTTTGAGCGACAAGCGTTAAAAGTTAACTCCTAAACATCTAGAACAAGTGCTGCTAATTTACTGCAACTTTAAGAAATTACTAGTGTGCAGTATTGTGTGCTCAGTGAAATATTTATTGCTACTGTTATTTTGGATATTACAAAATCGCCAATTGAAAGGTAACAAATCATTCATCATATCTTTATATGTGTATGTCAGCGCGGTGTCCTGGATCAGCTCCTGGTTTTTACGTTATGTACGATTTACTCGCGAGCCTAAAGTCATCAGCGTATATTAATAATCTATGTCATCATCACTCAGTCACTCATTACGAGGTCAAGACAGTTCAGAATTTGTTACAAATATGACAAGAGTTTATAAATAAAAAAACTTTGTAACTAATTAAATCTCGATTTAAACAAATCATCAATTTTGACGATTTAAATCCAGATTTCTGAAAATTATTTATTAATCCCTATACACTAAGAAGTATACTGAATTATAAATAAGTACAAATATTTTGCATAATGTAAAAATTAAGTAAAATTAAGTAAAACTAATTACAATCAAAGGATAAAAAATAAAAAGTTTCAGAAGTAGAATGAGAACTTTAGACTTTTAGTATTGATTTAATTTAGACGCGACTATGATATGTTGGCTCCCTAACGAAGAACAAGACTGTTGATGATATAAATTAAATCAAAATCTTTATTCATTTGCTCCCATACTTTGTTTTCCTTTCATACATTAGTGCAGTACACAGATGTATCTTTTATAATTAAAGCATATTGGGAAACATTGTTACTTATAAAATAAAGAATGAGTATGCGTAATAACTTGCCATTTTACTTACTCTTTAAATTCTTTTTGATTGTTAGTCGTGACTGTAGCTAATTTTAAGAATTCGACATTGAAAATTTTCTAAAATTTAATGAAAATGAACATCTTACAGCAATTGACATATAAGCCATGAGATTCTTAGTTAGAACACCTGGTATAATTTTATTGGTTTTAAGTGGTACAAAATCGGTTCAAAATTTGTTTCAAAATTATCTGAATGCAATTTAAACACATAACTGAAATTCATTGATTTTCTTCTAATAGAATATTAAAAATTCGTATACAATAAACTTTGTCCTTGTAATTAATTTTCTTAATCCCACTTGGTCCCGATTAAACTTTATCAATATGCTCCTAGTGGAGTTTCAAAATGATATTCATTTATGGGTATTAAGCACATCAGAGGGGATGAGATTTACCCCTAAGTGGTAAGGAAGAGCTCATATAGAAGTGTATTTTAGAACCCTGGAGATATGGATAACCTTGTGCTTATATAAGACTTCATTCACATTTTTAGTAGTACTTAACAAGAATTAAAATAATAAGTAGGATATTACAAATCATCCTTTTTATGTATTTAGTTTGTTTATATATAATAATGTGTAAAGAAGCTGCTTCACTTTAAATATTATTTAATTCTATTATATTAGAAAGAGAATGCCGGGATTAGGAAGAAACTGCCGTGTGAAACCATCTAATTAAAAAGTAAAAATTAATAAAACCTTTGATTTTTTTTTGAATTTTGTTACACTAATTTAATGGGTATATTTTTAGCAAGTCATACCAGTATAATATGTTATTATAAAGAATATAAATTGAAAATAAAAGTTTGGTACAAGCATATACAGGACATTATTTTTTAATTTGTTAAAAGTAATTTTAATAGTACAATTCTTGATTTTTTGTTATCACAAAGCGAACACTGTTATTAAATATGATTTTAACGAAACAACTACTCAACGGGCAAATACCCCGACTTGCATTGGATTACACATTCAAATCATGATAGATCGATAGCCAATATCATTTGTCAATTCCTAACCAGATATAGACCGGTTTCGAACTTATTTGTTCTCCTCAGTATGCCATGGGTTATGGAACAGACAAATGCTAGTGGCCAACCTGCTAGTCATATACTAACTAAGGTAAATTGAGTAGTGGTGAGAGGTATGAAACTTCTCGTATGGTCTAAATGCTACTATCCGACCGACATCATAGAAGTCTCTGTGGCGGATAGCGACTTGCGAAGCAAGTACTGAGAGCGGCGACCTATAGCCCAGGTGGACTAAACTACTGTTATTAAATATGATTTGAACGAATCAACTACTCAGCGGGCAAATACCCCGACCTGCATTGGATTACACCTTCAAATCATGATAGATCGATAGCCAATATCATTTGTCAATTCCTAACCAGACATAGACCGGTTTCGACCTTACTTGTTCTCCTCAGTATGCCATAGGTTATGGAACAGATAGTGGCCAACCTGCTCGGGGTATTTGCCCGCTGAGTAGTTGTTTCGTTCAAATCATATTTAATAACAGTAGCTTAGTCCACCTGGACTAGAGGTCGCCGCTCTCGGTACTTGCTTCGCAAGTCGCTATCCGCCACAGAGACATCTATGATGTCGATCGAATAGTAGCATTTAGACCATACGAGAAGTTTCATACCTCACACCACTACACAAAGAGAATATATAAAGTAGATATGTTTTCTTTACTTATTGATTAATATTTAAATAACAATAGCGATAGCTATAACACGCTTTTATTGAGGTGCCTACAAACACACCTACATATTTTAAGATATGAACGTACGTTCATGTATGCGCGTTCATGTTTGCGCATTCATGTAGACAAGATTTCAGTTTCAGCTAGTGTAAAAATACAAGTTTTTGGTTTTTTTGTCATACGTTTTCCGATAAAATTGGTTTATGTATTAACATTTTAAAATTAAATAAAATTCACTTTATCATGTTGTAAAAATTTCTGTTTCTCTGTTGTTTGGGAATATTTCAGTAGGTGTTTACGAACGATGTAATACTATGTCTGCATAAAAGCCGTCACTGGGGACCGATACCTCCGTCCGAGCTCTAATTATTATATTTTCTGCTCATATCTCGCCTCTATTCAGGGAACTAAAAACACTCTTATTGGAGCGTCCCCTCATTGTGTCATTAAGGGATGAGTATTTAAAATTCATTTCAAGAACCTGTTGAATATTAAAGTTTACATTTTTTTTCTGGGGAAAAGAAAAAGGTTCTGTTCAAACTACTAAACTGTAGTTCGAAAAGAACTTCTCAAAAATTCAATAAAAAAAATATGAGAAAATCCTGTTTAAGATATTTGACAAATTTATCTTCGAACTGCAAAGAAACAACGCGGTTAATACCTAGATATTCAGGTGGTTTCATCTTAAGTGAGACATACTGTATGTAAAAGAGAAAATAATAACATTCTAAAATGGGCCTTATCATGGTCAAATAAAATGTTTCATGACACAATGCGAGTCACATTAAAATAATAGGTGTACCCCGACTGATGTTAATTAGATATTCAAATTTATTGTATGAAATGACCACTGGTTAAATAGGGGTCAGTTAATCGCACTGTTTAACATTCTCGAATTCGAAATATTCAGAACTAGACATTAGAGGTTTCATTTATGTCTTGAATATTAACTCCTACCAAATGAAATGACTAAGTAATTTCTAACTACGAGGAAAATTATTACAGTCATCCTTGGAAATTAGACAACAAGTTATAGCTGAGTCTTTTTTATGACTTTTGTTTAACTTTTTCCGAGTTCATGCATATAAAAAGTTATTACAAAACGATAAAATATTGTAAAACAGTTACTCCGAAATTTTAAATTTTCTCATTTGAATGGTAATTTCAATTTCCTCTGAGAGGGAAGTTGATTATATACGTTTTAGAATAATTCTATACATTTTGGTTGGGTAGAAATATATTATACCTCTAAATGTTTCGTTAATTTTCAGACTTTTTTACCACTTAAATGCATATTATTACATTTACCATCATATATAAAAATTAACATAAAGGTATATCGAATAAATATAGTTTATCCACGACTGTTAAATAATGTATTAATTATGTATGTGTTCTCAAGGATAATGCTATTAACTGCAGTGAAAATTCATTATTCACCGATTTTAAATTTTTTTAATAAAATGTGTTCGAATAGGCCATGACGTGTCACTCAAAACGAGTTATGTTTTTTATAAGAAAAACTCCTTTTTTAAAAAACTTAATTTATTTTTACAAGACAAAATCAAGAGTCGCGACCGACTTTACAATTTAAGACGTAAACTGCTACTGACTAAAGCCAAGCTAACTAGAACTGGAGAAGCTTAGATAAGTTTATCTAATTCTTCGTATTTATTATGTTGACTCTTCTTCTTTGGGGTCCATAACTAGCGCGGAATTGCTATTTGATGTGAAACGTCAAAGTTTGTCAGAATTTTTATCGCTATATTTTACTAAAAATTTTTATTATCTAACAGTCATGGATAAAGTATAGTATTCTACTCGCATGTAATGGCTATTTTTCACTAAGGTGATTTAAACTTCACTCTCGTGAATAATAGCCATCATTACATGATCGTTGAATAATATACTCTTGTCTACGACTATTAAATAATTCATCTATTACTTCCTCACCCCTCAAAGTGAGGAAGTTATGTATTCGTGAAAAAAATTTTGAACATTTTTATTGCATTTCTGGACGAATCTCGATGAATTATGACGATACACAAAATTTCAGACTGAAAAAATTTTCTGTCTGTGTGTTTGTGTGCTTGTGTTTGCGATAGCAGCTAGAGTTTTTGAGATAAAGCTTTCAAATTTAGTACACACATTCTAGAGGTCAAGGAAGAGATGTAACTTTTTTTGAAACGTCAAAGTGGCTTTTTTGAAACGTCAAAGTGTGAGTTTCTTTAAACGTCAGAAAATGTGACTTTTTTGAAACGTTAAAAATTACTTTTATTATAAACTCCACCACACGTCAAGTTTTACTACGGTGAGGAAGTTCTTATACCCAAGTAATTGGCAGCGGTTTTATGTATCTGTTTCCTCAAGCATAATGCTATCCATTAATCATAGCAGTGAATAATTATTTCATTATTAACTGGTTCTGAAATTTTTTATTAAAATTTCATCGATTAGGCTATGACGTCAGTCAAAGCGCGAAATTGTAATTTGATTTGAAACGTCAAACTGCCAGCATTTTTATCGCGACATTTTATCAAAAATTGTTTACTTAATAGTTGTGGACAAAGTATAGCATTCCACTGTCATGTTTAGATTATTATTCACCAGGGGATTCACGTTCCAAATGCGTGTTTATTATTTGTTATGTGATTAACTGGCAAAATTTTCCTCCTACTCTTTTAATCTAGCCATAGCTACTCAACTCAACTTCGATTGTAAAATGACGAAATTTAATTTATGTCCGCTCTCAAGAAAACTTGTATAACATAATCACTTATTGAGAATAATTTACAGCAACATTTAAGTAAATTAATTTAATGAGAATAAATCAACCCTGACTTAACGAGGATGTAGTTAAACTATGTAAAAGTAGATTTGTATTTCTTATAGATATAAAAACTTTGACTATTATTGAATACAAACTATCTAATAAATATACAACTGTGATTATTAACAGAATCAGATTTCAGAGCTATTAGTTAAAAATCCCAATTTCTAATTGATATGCAATTTAATAAAATGAATAAAATAAATGTACATAATTAGTTATTATAAAGATATGCCAAGTACCTAATACAGTCGAACTTCTTCGTAATCCGAATATATTTCTGTTCCCTTGATATATGTATAATTCGTTTTAGAAATATTTTCTTTAATTCAAATTTTCTCTAACACAAACAGTCTTGATGTGATTTAGGAAGTTAGAATTAAAGAAGTTCGAATGTATACAATCACTGATGCAGAAATAATACTAATTTACTAAATTTTTTTCTTCTGCATCCATCACCTTGAAGAATTGTTGTGTACTTCTTAGATAAATTATGTCGTCTAATATTATAATAACAATTATTAATTGTTGCTTTTAATAAACTAAAATTATGTTCATGATTGGGATATATCTTCAACCTTCTTAGAACCTGTAGCCAGAACTAAACCTAATAAAAAATTATGTTTACATAATGTTTCAATTATATACATATTTATTATTACAATTCAACTATTTTTATGGAATACAATTCACTCGTAAATATGAATTTAACAATTTTACTTCTTTATACTAACAGTAACACAATTGGGTCTCGTCTAATGGGAATCTAGATGTTATCTAAAGTGAATACTTATGAATAACTGTGCTGTGCTCCAACTTGAATTGTTTTCTTTTTCTACTAGTACGTGAATTACTTTCTGAATATTCTACCACAATTCTTACATTTTGAAATACTGGGGAAGGAAACGAAGAAGATCATTCATATTCATCTGTGAGAATTCTCCATTTCGTTTTCCCTTCGTAGGTGAGTAGTTGCTGAGTGTGTCGGATACAAAAAAGTAGGAGAATCTTCAATAAATGCGGTCGACTCTAATCACGAAGTGGAAGACAATACAACTTCCTCACTTTCATGAAGATACCAAACTAGTAACGCGGATTTTTTAAGAGCATGTTTGTTTCCTATAATTTCAAAATCCTCAGGTGTTAAATGTTTTGAACATATATGTCTTAATAAACTCCAAGTAGTACCTCATTTTTTTCAACCAAGTGCAGGTAATCATTCCCAAAAACTTTCCTTGTCATTTGAAAAACTATAACGTCGTAATTTTACCATTTCATAATATAAAGTAAAATAAATCTTAGTGATGAACGAAATTTTTGTTTCTGGAGTTAACAATCTCCGAACACTTTTACAGTTTTTAACAAGTCATTTTGTAAAAGATAATTGTCTATGAGTACATACTCTTAGATTATTATTAATTACGAAAACTCGCACAAATTACACTTTCTCTATTAAACCAACAAAATATCTAAAAATCTAAGGTTATTTTAACAAACTGTCATAAAAAAAAATTACGTTAGTGCATCAAAACGGCGTCTATATTTTATCTTCTTTTATTGCAAACTCAGTACCGATGCGCAGTTGACTATAAGCAGTATACCTCTACTAGATATGTGAGCAGTATACAGTCAACTCTCTTCCCTATATTTAAACTCTAATTCTCTTAAGAGGCAACATTTTAAAGAAACCTTTAACTTAAAGGGAGTTTTAGTTTTAGTTACCAGAAAACAAACAAAATATAAATAGCAGATAGCAATCCTATAATTTAAATGAAAAATTAGGTTTAATTGCATTTATATAGGGTGTTTCACCAGGAACTGCATCGATTGATATCGGGGAAAGTATGCACCAGACAATGTTGAAAATTTTGGGAATTGCTAACAGCAATGTGGTCAATCTAACTAAAATAGTTACAAGCATCTGGCACTTTCGGCTATACCGGAAGTCGATACCAACTTGCTTATTTTAAATCGAATACCCTATATATTTTATGGTTTTCGAAAAGAGCATAAAATTTTGACTCGAAATTTTATGGTATTTTCGAAAACCCTAAAACATATAGGGTATTCCATTTAAAATAAGCAAGTTGATATCTACTTCCGGTATAACCGGAAGTACCAGGTACTTGTAATTATTTTAGTTGGATTGGCGACACTACCATTAGTAGCTCCCTAAATTTTCAAAATTTTCTGGTGCATAATTTTCCCTATATCGATCGATACAGTTCCTGATGAGACACCCTGTATTTCGATTTATATTTTGCTGGAATTGCTGATAATACATTTTCTTGTCACTAAACTCCCTTTAAGCTAAAGGTTCCTTTAAAATTTTGATAATGCCGGGGGTTACTTTTATATGAATTTGTTTTACAGCAGGTTTTGCATGAAATCGAGTCCGGTAGTGTATAAGTAGCTAATTATAGTATCGACGACGTAGTTATTCTGTGCAATATTAACCTGTTTTATAACAGCTAAATGTTTATATTTTATGGTTTGTTGATAAATTCAATTATTGTCCAACTATTAGTTGTATTTCATTCTTAGTTCTAATCGCTGCATTTATTACCAACATTTGTATCCAAACTGGACTAAAAATATATGTAGTTATAAAATATAAAGTTTGAAAAATAGTAACGTTTTTATCCCGTTTCATAAATACCTTATATTTCACATTTAAGAAATGTCAAGTTATAAGAATAAAAATTAGAAACGAAAGAGCTAAGTAGAATAATTTGTAATAAAACAATCTTTTCACGGAGACAAGTGATTTTTTATTGTTTTATAATTTAAGTGAATTTCACTGTTGTAGAATTTTTAAGACGTCAAGTTGTCCCTAAAACTGAAATTTAAGCGTGAGCTGCAAAAATGAGCTGAAGTATTTTGCTGTGTATCCTAGAAATTCATCGCATTAAGTGTTGTAACAAGCAGAGGGATAAAGCAAATCTTAGAGACACAACTGTCACATCAACAAGATATCCATTAGGCCAGTAGTATTGTGCGGCATGTCATGACGTCATATTGTAGTAGCGCCATCTATTACCTTAAGTGACAGACTAATGCCGCGAATTTCAATCCATTTTTTGTTCGCTAACATTGTGTTTCTATCCACAATGGCACTTAATGCCTTCGATATAAACGGTTTTCATTTTAATATGACGTTTTCCATTTCCCATTTCATCATTTGATGAATATACTAGCCTGCAACGTGATTGTTCTTCATGAATTGAGATTTAGTTTTCAATTATTTCAGTTTTTATTAAAATCCTCTAATGAAACACTGAGACATTCAATATCTTAACGTATATAATTCGTTCTGCGTATTACATGAGCAAACTAAAAAGAACGTTTTTAACGTAATTCTACTTTTCAAACTTTCAAACTATATTTATCGTTCTATCTCAGACTGTTTCCAATTTCGTTTTATTACTATCATTCTGTTGATATTTTTTTCATTTGAGATTTTGAAAATACTTTGTTATCAATGTTTTGTAAGGCATTTTGATATGATGCCTGTGGAAAATCTGAATTTGCAATAAAATGTTTTAGCACTATTTTCGCAAGAAAAAAATAAGTTTGAAAGTAATGTTTCGAATTAAAGCAAAGTACCCTTCAAGTG
>JANEYF010001930.1:0-16815 GCA_029963845.1 Rhamnusium bicolor | reverse complement strand
CTATATTAAAGATTCAATGTCAGTTCCCGTCACTTTGGTGCTAGTTGGACACACTTCCACGACCTCAGTTTTTAAACCTTATCGCTGTATCTAGACAATGTTAACGATAAAACAAAAAGGTGAGTGCATTCACCAATAATAAAAATTGTATCCGTCATTTAACTGCCGAACAATTGCAAATTATTACTATTGGGATTTGATGTCGAATAAGATGAATTTCAAAATCTTTCGTGGTGAGAATTATGTGTTGTGTTTTTACCGTTCATCAACATATGTATAACTGCTACAATATTTTCTTGAATAAAAACTTCAGACGAATGCTTATTAGCTACTTAATCCACGATTGAAATATATGCAACAGGAAGTGACTGTTGGATTTCAGTGTCAATACTTTCAACATTTTTCATGATGAGATTTGTGACTTGAGTTAACTTATTTTTTCGCCAAAATTTTTTATTGTATAACTGCTATAGTATTTTCTTCAATAAAAACTTGAGATGGTTATTTTCTGAAGCAGCCTGTGTTCATCCTTTGTAGATTTTGATCCACAGTCATCAAAAATTACATAAACGTTCGCTCTGTAAGAGGATTCCTTTCGTGATCGAAATTTAGGCTTTTCTATAAAGAACCTCTTTAACAATTTTTTGGAAATGGTGTCTTAAGCCGGCCCAGAATTTTTCTGGACGTATACCACAGGGGATCCTATGGAAATTTTTTTAATGGAACTGTGCTATTTTTTTTATTAATCAGAAATAATGATTCATAAACTATAATTTTTTTCGCCATTAATCATTTCTTAACGATATCCTTCGTAATAATAAAAGTGTTTTTAAAAGGTAAACACAAATTAAACAAGAAATAATTTTAATAAATGTTACAATCATGAATAAATAGAATAACAAAACTATTTAAAACCTAAATTATAATAAACCATTATGAAAATTGTTCAAACTGTTCACCGTTTTGATTAATACACAGAGTAGCGCGACTTATTGTTGCGCGTCTAACATTCTGTAATTGTTGAGGTGTTATTTGTGCAATTTCGTGTCGAACTATTTCTTCTAGATCTTGCCTTGTGGTTGAAGCATTCATGTAGACTCTATTTTTCAAATGCGCTCAAATATAAAAATCGAGTAGGGTTAAGTCAGGCGACCTTGCAGACCATCTGACTGGACCATAGGTCCCAATCCAACGATCTGGAAACAATTGATTTAGGTAATCCCTAACGATAATAGCATTGTGTGGTTCAGCCTCCTCTTGTTGGAAGTAAACCTCGTCAATATTGGTATTGGGAATTTGATTAATCTGTGGGACTACTATATTTTGGAGAAATTCTAGATATCTTGGTTTTTTTAAGTTAGAGTTCCGTCAAAAATTATTGGACCTATGATATGGTCGCCCAGTACGCCTCACCAAACATTGAAGCCAAACCGCTCCTGAAACAGCCCCTGTCTCATAATGTGAGGATTTTCAATTTCCCAATATCGAGTGTTGTTTCGATTAAATAACCCAAGGTTTGTAAATCTCGATTCATCAGTGAACAAAATGTTTTTGATAAAATTTTCATTTCTTAATTGGCGTAACTGTAACCAATTACAAAATGTTATTCTTCGTTGATAATCATTCTCATACAAAAATTGATGCAATTCATATTTATAAGAACGATAGCCGTGTTCTTTTAAAATTTTCCTGGCTGATTCTTTGGAAACTGGTAATTCATGTTCAATTTGTCTTACCGAAATGGTTGGGTCAACATGCACTAAAGCTAATACATTAATTTCCGTTTCTTCATCCACGATCAATCTTTCTTCAATTTCTATATCAGGTTCAGTTCTAAATTGATGTTCCAACCGGGCGAAATAGTTTCTCCGACGTTGTCTTCTTTCTGGATATCTCTCTCCATACCTAGTTTGTGCTCTAGTTGCATTACGTTGAGTCTCTCCATAAATAATCAACATGTCAACTTTTTCATCTCTTGAATATTTTTCAGCCATTTTATATTAATTTTCTTGTTTATAACAAATTTAATACACTTGCTTCAGAAAATTAGTGAGTAAGTCAAGAATAATTCAATTGTTGCGAATGTCTGTCACTTTAATGGCTATCTGCAATTTTGGATTTAAATGTAGATAGGTACCTTATTAAAATGATTTGTTGGCGCTTACCTTTTAAAAATACTTTTATTATTACGAAGGATATCGTTAAGAAATGATTAATGGCGAAAAAATTATAGTTTATGAATCATTATTTCTGATTAATAAAAAAAAATATAGCACAGTTCCATTAAAAAAATTTCCATAGGACCCCTACGGAAATGAAAATGAAAATTAAATTCCGTTTTTTTGAAAAAAAAAACCTAAAAATACTGGTACCTATCAGTAATTCAAACAACTATTTTCTTCTTTACAGACAGGTCTGCAACCTTACTAATAATTTCCATAGCCTACTTAGTAATTTTTTTACATCGCATTCATCTGACGCGGCCATTTAGAAAAAATTAAAAAATTGTTCGTATCTCATTTATTTTTTTGGAACTTTTAAAATATGAAAAAACTGTTGCACTTAGAAATTTATGCTTAATGAGAAACCATTAAAAAAATATAGTCATTCCATTTAAGAAAAAAAAGTTGATGTCACTTCCGATTCAACCGGAAGTGATATTTTCATTACTGTTAGTCTAAAAGTAGCACATTATTGTCTGATTTATGTGTACCAGAAACCAAATTTTTATATTCAAAAACAACCAAAATATTGGGTGCGTACATTGACTCGTGGCCACCCGGTATACGAATCGGATACAAAACTACCTATTCAAACATGTAGAGAAACCTTAGTCTACGAGGAATATTCACAGAGCCCATTAAGTGATCTTTTTTAACAACTGTACATAGTAAAAGGCTATTAAAGAAAAATGAGAATCTACACTATAGAAAATTTCAGTTGATTAACCACTCTCCTTTCATCTGCCTGCGAAACCCTACCTTTAGTAATTATTGTTATCATTTACAGGAAAAAATTACAAAGAAAAATGTTTATTTTGCAGGAATTACATTGTCTTCAGATCCAAATTTCTGCTTAAGGTCGACAGGATCAAAATGCGAACACAAGTGTGGTGGTGAACAAGATCAAGTCTGTGGTACAGATGGGCGGACTTACCAGAACAGATGCATGCTACAGGTAGAAATATGCAGGTAAAGTTGGTCTTGATCCTATGAAATACGTATTAATGAACTTTCATATTTTAATTTAGATTGGGAATCGCACTGTCACATTTAGGTTCTTGCAACAATATTAGTGCTCATAGAGAAAACTGTCCAGTAGATTGTAAACAAGCTCCACAAGATGGCCCAATTTGTGGAAGTGATGGAAATGTTTATAAGAATACTTGCCAAATGAAATTATTAACTTGCGGGTAAGTTTTCTGTTTACAATTTTATTGTTGTACTGCGTATTATAAATAAAATATAGAGAGTGTCCTATAATTGCATGTACAACGAACCACTACAGATTGAAATAAAAGTACCTATACAAGCTGGCCGATATTTATTGTCCACCATTGGTATCAAGCTGATCTTTAGAGTTAACCTAAATAGAAGCAAAGTTGCGTAATTTTATCTTCAATAATATGAAGGAAATTTAGTCTGCTGTTGATGGTTTTGTAAATACTTTAAAAAATGTAGAAATATGGATTTTCGTTTTTTCCCTAAGCTTCTTTATTTACAAGAATTTTTTCAATTATGTAAAAACACTTAAAACAACTTACTAAGTTGAATGCGGTGACGTTAATCAAGATTTAAAAAACCATTTGGATTTCTTGGATCATCATTAGGTTAATGTTTTGTTATGGATGTTATATTGAATTTTTCTATCATATAATTAGGCAATTTAAACTGAACATAAGGATATATAATACTTTTGATTTTTATATCGATTTCGACCCAATTGGGCTTATAAATTAAAATTATTATTACTTACTTTCGTGATTGCTACTTTTTACTTAATATTACTTAATATTAAAAGCAGGCAGTTATTCTTTAACAATTGTATTGTGTTCAAAATAATTAGAGGATATGAAATATCTTTATTAGGTACATATAAGAAATATCTAATAATTTCCTACAGAACAAATTAAACCAACATTGTTTTCACAAATTAAGTATCATAACTGTACTTGTACCTACAATATACAAAATAAAAAATTAGATTTAATTACAATTAATAGTCAAAAAGGCAACCATTTTTCATTTCTCAAATTTTCCATTGCTGGTGGAACTCAACAAACTTGATTCTTCATATTGCCCCAAAAAATAGTCTAAAAGGGACAGATCTGGTGATCTGGCTGGCCATAAGGCAGTTCCATTATTTGCTATCCATTTACTAGGAAACAAATATTGCAGTATGTCGCTCATCGTTGTAGCACACCGTCCTATTGCCACCACACTTGTCGAAGTTGCTGTAGTGGAACATCGCTCAGAGTAGTTCCTAAAAAACAATTCGTATTCCTGAAGATATCAGATTGCCTTCATAAATATGTGGCCCAAATAATCTGTTACCTAAAATGCTCATCCACACATTTAAACCGAACGCACTTGCGGTTTTCCTTCTCTAAAGTGCCTACGATTTTCTCTAGCTCATTATTTCTATTAAACAACCCACAATTTGTGAATTTAGACTAGATAAAATATTTTAAAAAATACTGTCATTTTCAAGGAGCTAACTACATAATACCTTTCGTCTCTCATCAACTCCAGGATGTAGAGTTTGAACAACTTTTATTTTAAATAGTCATGCTCATTTTTGTGCAATACTCTCTATACTCTCTGGCAACTTCTCATGTGGATAAAATAATGGATACAATATTCAATAATTCATAATATTATTAGTCATTTATGTACCAAGAGCATAAAGAGGCGTTTATGACACGCGACGTGAAAATTAGGGCCATAAACGCTGGTTATGCCCAAGGTGCATACAAAATTTGATGTACGACCAGTCTTAATTAATACATAATTAATATATAATATGTCGACTCTTTTGCAAATTTTATACAAGAATTGTCAATCTGTTAAATTTTGACATTTCATAAAAATAATAATCGTATTGTCACACTGACAGGTAGGAATTTGGTTTGTAATTTGTATTAAAAATGAATGTAAGTAACTAAGTAACAACGTAAATAAAGGTAGTCATATTGCAATTTTATGGTAAAAATCGTTTTACAATCTATTGTCGAAGTGTTTTGTGTTTTTCAATTGAACTGAAAATAGAAGAGGATGAAAATTAATTTTCCTGTACCCCACCAGAAATTACCGAAGTAGCAGATGCTGCAACGTTGGACTTGTCTCAGAAGTCGAAAATATTATATGAAAAATAAAGCAAAAGCCCTAGTCGTGCTGTAAAGTATTTTACGTCCAGGCGGGCTATAAAATGGTACTTTAAACACTCAATCCAAGTATATAAAGTGACCAATCAAGACCGGTCATACATAAAAGTAATTACTTTATTCATAATAAGTCGTCCTATTTCTGCATTGTCACATATACCATATGGGTGACGAATTTTTGTAGCAGTATAGTTTCTGAATTCCTATACGCTCTTAAAAATGTCGTTCCATCAAGTTGTTATCTTTCTGGAAATAATTCCATGTTGTGCTTTTCAATCGCCAATAAACTATTTTTATTACATTGTAAATAAATTTCAATCATATTAAATTTTTCTGCACTACTTTACTTCAAACTGTTCTAATGTCAAATTTGTGAAGTATAAAAAATTTGTCTTCTGGTTGGTCATGGCATACTAGACTGACAGGTGTATGAATTATTTATTTACAATGCGATAATCTGTTATAATTATTTTGGACATAAGAGGATTTTTAAAAAGCAAATAATCATATTTTTTGTAGTAAAAAAGTAAAAGTAGCAATCAAGATAGTAAGTATTAATAATATTAATTTATAAGCCAAACTGAGTAGAAATCGATATCAAAATTACAAGTATTACATATCCTTGCATTCAGGATAAACTGGTTAGTCATACGACATACAAATTCAATATGGCGTCTATAAGAAAGAATGGACCTGAGGATGATCCAAGGAAATTGAAACAGTTTTTCGAATATTGATTAGCGGCACCGGATTGGATTTAGAAATTTGTCCTAAGACTGTTTTTACAGAATTGAAAAATTCTTGTAAAGAAAGAACTAGTGGGAAAAACTTAAATGCATTTAAGGTACCTTGTATGTCTAAAGATAAGCGAGATACCAATGGCGGCAACGAGTATCGAGCACCCTCTAACCTGTATGCTTCGTTTGGCCATAATGAAGTTCAAAGTTACTTAAACTAAAATGTTGCTCTAGACTAACTCCAAAGAACAATTTATTTAGAAATTAACGTAAAATCAAAGCAATATGTAGATAGAATCTAGTAAATATATACTTTTAATGGAAAGAATATAAAATGTAAAAAAAGAAACATGTTGGTTTGTTGCTGTTGCTATTTCTGATATTTGTAGAGTTAGAAGAGCTCAACTCTGATATTTCTTGCGTGACTATTGAGTTGATTTTAAAATGGCTTTCCATTATAATTTTGCAGAGCCAGTCGAATATTACTAGTTCTGGAATTTTGTGAGTGCAAATGCTGCGAATGTGTCCATTCATATCAGGAAAGGTTTCTTAATTGTCAAACACCAAAACGACAAATTTTTACAGCAAATGTTTTCTTCGGGAAATAGGTCGGTTAGAATGCAGGAAATTTAATGCTGGTTTTTCTCGTTGAGTCTGTTTGTCGAAATAGAAGAAACATTCTTGAAATGGTAGGCGAGAATCTAGTCACCAGTACCAGTTTTTAAAGCATCAAACAGTATTTCCTAACAAACAGAACAATTAGGGAACAGCTCGTTCGTCCCTACCACATTCAGCCAGTATATGAACTTTTGCCTTGTTATACCGTAGCTCGTCTAAAATTTTTGTAAATCATTCAAGTGCTAAGAACAAATGATGTAGATTTCCAGAAGAAAATTTCTCTCATGAGCGGATCATAATTTACAAGATGTGATAACACAAATCTTCATCATCAACATATTGCGTACGCAGATGAAAATTCTCATGCAATTATGGAGAGATATTACCAAAGAGAATTCAGAAGTAACGTGTGATTAGGAATTGATATCTTTTTTTATTGGATCTAAACGATCCAGATCATCTGGACGATGACGGTTATTTATATTTCCTTCAAAACAATCGTCTTAAATTCATTGAAGATTCGCCATACTTGGTTCATCCATGATGGTGTACTGCCTCATTTTGCATGCATTGTGAGACCATTTTAGAATGAGAAATATCCGACCAGATATATTGGCAAAGGAAATGATACTCCCATTAAATTGCCATCGAGTTCACCCCTTGCGATTTTTTTTTTAACCGTGGGAAGCTATCAAAGATGAGGTCAGAATCGACATTGAAGAGCAACTTTGCACAAGAATACAAAACTATGTGAACGTTGTGAACTATCTTCAGAATGAAGATGTACGAAGAAGATTATAATTTATTTTTTGCGTAGAATTAATCTTTGTAAAAATGTAAATGGTGGACATATTAAACATCCTTTACTTAATCAATAAAAGCTATAATCCTATTACCACAATTATTTAAACACAGCAGACATAACTGTCAGTCAACGTTTGACACTGATTACTTGGTAATATTAACAATGCTAGGAAGTATCAACAACGATAACAAGTGGGCAAGTATGCCACACCTATAAACTATTTTTCAGGGAATAAACAGGATTTTGGCATTAAAGACCAAAGTGAGGTTTGGAAGTAATTTTTTTCTATGCAAAATAAATCCTCATTCTCTAATTACTTTAAAAAAAAATTTAATATCAATTTGTTTAAATATGGGTGTAATTTTCGCTTTCCAGCATTTCTAATCAAATTGAAACAGGCATTAGAAAATAATTGTCATTATACAGGTCTATCATTTCCCTAAATTTTATTCAATTTTCAAGTAATTTTGGAGAAACCATTTAGCAATTTTGAAACCAAAAGGAGCATTTGGTATATCGGTTAGTTTAGTTAAATCAACCTGTTTTGACCTCAAGTGTCTGAGGTGGTTCTATGTCATTGCAATTGTGGGACACCTTATACACTATGCAATAAAATTGAAAAATTCTGTATTGTAGTCCGGGACAAAGTTTAAACTTAATTTAAAATCCTTATTTTCAGAATTTCAACTTTTGATTTTCAATCTTAAAGTTTATACAACTAAGCTTAATAAAGCTAATGAGACGTATATAAAGATTAATTTTTAAATTGACAGAATTCAAGTGGAATTATATATAAAAAAAAAAATTTATTACCATAACTAAAATTTTGAAAATTACTTCTCAATCTCGAAAATTTGTATAGGTATGAGAAGTTGTATATACCGGTTGTCACTGAGATATGATTCAATCCCCAGCGTGCAGATTTCAGGGGATACAAAAAATATTTTTTTTAATTGGGATACCCTGTATATTATTAAATTTTTGGAATGATCCTTTTCTTCCTGATTTCAAAAATATACCATATATTACCCCTAACATATACCGTTTTTGAATTATTAAATGTCGAACATCTTAAACTAGTTAAACTACTTACTGTAAATATGGAAAAGTTAACATTATTAAAGTTATGAAAATAACAACTATTATGTTTGGTAAGGGACTTTTCTTTAATGAAATAATCAAAATGGTTTACAGTGAGGAAGAAAAAGTGCAAATATTTATTTGTTATATACAAAATAACAAAAATAAACGTGCAGAAAAAGACCATATAGGGTGTTGTATCCAAATCGTCCAACACCATCAGAAAATACCTCCAAAAATATTTTTCGAAAGGTGAATAATACCTCCAGTCTTAGTAGAAAAAAGCGTGTAGTTCAAGCAAACCAAGAAGAACAGCTAGATATACTGCTTCATTTCGAAGGTAAGCCTATCCATATTTATTCACGAATAGACTTTTTTGAAACATTGTATTATTTTCTAGAAAATTCTGAATGTAGTATAAATAATGCAGTCGATCAATTAGGTAAAGTTATTCCAAAATCCAACGTACGTTAAAAAATAACAGCTACAGACTATATAAAATTTTACCCGTACAAGTTTTAACAGCGGCTCATAAAAAAAACAGGTTGGACTTTTGCCACCAGATGATTCAAAAGTTGGATAAAGATCCCAATTTTTTTACTAAAATATTATGGACTGATGAACATCCTTTTCTACTGCAGGAGTTTTTAATAGGAAAAATCGAGGGTCGTGGGAAAACAAGCACAACATAAAAAGATTGGTAAAACAAATAAAAAAATCAGGAAGAAAAAATTGTTGGGTTTATATTTAATGATTATACTTTAACTGGAGTCACCTATCTGGAAATAATTATCCCAGAAGCAGAAAATATTCTTTTGCAGAATTTTCCGGAAGCTGAACTTGATTATATGATTGGATGCAGGATAGGACAACTCCGCATAGTGTCCTACCCGTTCGAGATCATTTGAATAATGTATTCCCAATATGGATAGGGAATAATGGACCTACTAAATAGTCACCTAACAGTCCGGATTTGACCCCTATGGAATCATTTTTTTTGGGGATTTCTAAAAGACATTGTCAATAATAATAATAGTATTCAAGTCATTAAAGACAGGATTCGACTTGAAATAGACAATCTGAATGTAAATAATGAAGCCATTTCCGGTGTAATTATAAATATAAGAAGACGTTGTCAATTATGCATTGACAATAATGGTGGACACATCAAACATCTTTTATGAGTTATCATTTATTTACATTTAAATTTCCTAAATAAATCTTTGTTATCTGTTTTGT
Source organism: Rhamnusium bicolor (assembly GCA_029963845.1). Lineage (NCBI taxonomy): Eukaryota > Metazoa > Arthropoda > Insecta > Coleoptera > Cerambycidae > Rhamnusium > Rhamnusium bicolor. Next base: position 6,953 of record JANEYF010001930.1, on the reverse strand, counting down.
ATAAATATTTGGTTTTTTCTCTTCCTCACTGTAAATCATTTTGATTATTTCATTAAAGAAATGTCACTTATAAAACATAATAGTTGTCATTTTCATAGCTCACTTTAATAATGTTAACTTTTCCATATTTACAGTAACTAGTTTAACTAAGATATTCGACGTTTAATAACTCAAAAACGGTATATGGTAGGGGTAACATATGGTATATTTTTGATATCAGGAACAAAGGATTATTCTAAAAATTTAATAATATACCGGGCATCCCATTTAAGAAAAAGTATTATTTTTTTTGTCACCCCTGAAATCTGCCCGGTACTTTTGATAACATTTTAACAACATTCAGTCATAACCACAACCATTTTTTTCTATAGGCAATAATAACGAAGATAGGTGATTGATAATTTATAATGAATAACCCTGTACAATGGCTTGAAATTAGCTATTTTTCTCTATTTCTCTGAAGTTACTTTTTTTGGGGGTTCTGTAACTTAAAATTAAAAATAACTCCGATATTGCAGGTATAAACCCAGGTTTTACGTTTTACATTGAGTATTATACTCTTCAAAGATTTTAAACCTTTTTTAAATATTTTCCCACATTCTGATTTTTTTTTATTATTTCGTTTTTATCTTGTATGCTACAATATTAAAGAAAAAGAAAACCTGTCGAACAACGGAACAGACAGAAATCCTATTGAGTGGTTAACATGAATAAGAAATAAATATATCAATAAAATTCTGCGTTAAAATGTGGGATTTTTGAAAAAATATCTATATTGCTGTTTTAGCTTAAATTATATTAATAACCGAAATCGCCAATAGTTGGCCCTGTCTCAGTGGTTGTATACAGGGTGTTCCATAATTACGTAGCCAAACTCATACAGTAAGTAAATGGGCTCAATATAAAATGAAAACTCATAAATGGTGAATCGATAATACATGTTACAGGATTTTATACTTCTATAAAAATGAAAAAAAAATATATTTGTACTGTAAGTCAGAAACCATAATAGATAAGTATATATCATTGTTTAGAGTGTATTTTTTGTTTAGTATCTTAACGGTGTTCCATATTTACTTTTCAAGAAAAAGAGCAGGAACTTGCGTGTGTTAATAAATATTATTATTTTGTTAGCTCTATGTGACTTTAAATTATAAAAGCTGATAGCTGCTTCTCCTCGGACCTTTCAAAGTGTTGTGTACTCTAGAGGCTTTTTTTCGGGAACTTTTCGACGTTTTTGCAAGGATCGACAGTAGAAATAATTCTTCAGTGCGCCGCGACATTTAGATTCCTTATTTTTTCAAAAAATGAGAAAGATATGAGCGTTTTTACGTCGAAAAGTCAAATTGCTTCACGTCGGCATTATGTGTAGAAAAACTATATTGGGATAGAAAAAAACGGCGGCCATATTTAAATTTTTAAATAAATTTCTAGTGTTACATCAAAAATGTCACTTTTCGTCCGCTCCTGCCGCCTTTAATCCGCGAGATCCGAGTCAGTGCGGGCCGGCGAAGCTCCTTCCCAACCTTGATGCTTCGATCCGTACACAAAAACCCGTTCCGATAGTTCCTTTTCGCGAGATTTCCCCGTCAAAATTTCTTCGAAATTAAATTTTATTTAAATTTATTAGGGAGTGGTATACGGTGGCCCGAAGAAAATTTAGTGTACCCGGTGTCCCAAATACGATTTTTTTTTTCGCGGATTCCGGTCATATCTGGGGCGGGGAATCGATCGGCGACATCGAAAAAATATACGGGGTGTTTTTAATGCCAGAACCGAAAAAAAGTGATTTTTTTCGGAAAATTTTGGCGTCTCGGGTCAGAAAGGGCCTGAGGCTCTTTCCGTGAAGGCCGTAAGGCCGAAATATGCCGACACGTATGGAGAGATCGGGAAATGGAGGCCGCAGGGCCGATTCGACAAAAATTCGAAAAATGATTCGAAAGAAGGTGATTTTTTTCGGAAAATCTGTGACGTTTCGGACTAGAAAGGGCCGAGGGCCCTTTCCGTGAGGGTCGTAAGGCCGAAACATGTCGACGCGTCTCGGCGGACTCGGAAATGGAGAATCGGCCCGCAGGGCCGATTTGACATTTCCAGAGGTCCTGAGGCCCTCTCATCGAACGCCCGTGGCGTTCGGCCCTCTGCAGGAGCTAGAAATTGGCACAGCCGATTTCTAGTTTGACTTTAAAATATAATTTTTCAATCATTGTTAGAGAAATATGACATACTTTTCACGCTTCGATAGAATTCGCCGTTTTCGCGAAAATCAACTAGATTTATCCGATTAACGTTTCACTGCTGCCTTACCACTTCCAAAACATTTGCCCAGTATTAAGCATGTCTGGAAGTTCGTTAAATGTAAAATTGACTTCCATTCTTTAAAATGTTTAAACATTAAGTTGATTTTTGCTACTATATTCACTTTGGCAGATATATACATTTAATAATATTAATTATACTAGAAGAAGCCTACAATGCAATCAGTCCTTTGAAGTTTATTTTCGCCAAAATGGTGAATCCTATCAAAATATGATAGATGTATCATTTTACTGAGATAATGATTGTAACGTCATATTTTAAAGTCACACTATTGGGATCCTAAACAATAAGTTACATCTAAAGTTTGATACACGTATCTATTATGGTTTCTGAGTTACAGCACACATTTTATGTTTTTCATCCATCTTTAAAAGGGTGTAGCTCTTTTAATATGTATTATTAACCAAATATTTATAATAGATTTCATTTTATATTATATTGAGCTCATCTACTTACTATAGGATTTAGCTACATAATATTGGAACACCTTATATATGCAATTAGTATGGTGTCATCTCAGTAAGCATGCGGCGTTACAAAGGATCTAGATAATTCTAAAATAGGTCAGCATAAGAACTATTTATGTAGTATATAAATTCTCTTCAATACGTTATTTTTCGATGTTGGAAAAAAAATGCTAAAGATATAGTTTACAAAGGACATTACGTAGAGGTTTATAAAACCAAAAATAATTGCATAAATGAGAATACTTATGAAAAGTTTTATCGAACGCTGGTAGAAAATGCAAAAAGAGGTCTTATTGTTTCTAAATAATTAAATAATTTATGAGATATTAGTATCACAAAAATCGTACAATTAGCGGTGCAAAAAAATATCTATAAAACGTTTTTATTACTCAATGAACAAGATATCAGGTTATATTAGTTTCATAAACCACATAGTAAATGTCTTTTGTAAACTATATAGACTTTTTTTGGCCATCTGACAGCGGAAAATAACGTATTGAAGAAAATTTATATACGTTCCAGAAATAGTTCTTATGCTTATCTAATCTGGAATTCTCCCTACAAGGGCCGAGGTTCCTTTATACAACACCGCCATTTTTTAAGACCAGCTCGAGGAAGAACGTACTTACTGTCACCGCCACTGTGATGCTGACAAAAATAAAGTGAATGAAAATGTGAATCTAGGAGATTTTGGTCAATCTAGTTATGCTACTTTAAGTTTAAAATCACTAGTAAATCACTTATGTGTTGACAGATTAAATACTCAAATTTGTGTAGCCAAGAAAAAGCAGATTCTTTTTTCTAAAAACATTATTTTTGGGGCGCGCTTGTTTTTTCGGCCTACAATGTCCATATTTTACCATGAACTGGGCTGCGTTGACAAATTTTGGTATCATAATGTTCTTAAAATCTATTGAAATATCACAATATTAAAAGAAGTAAAATGTGAAAGCCTGACCCTTATACTTTGTATAAATATTATGTATAAAAAAAGTATTCACTGTGAAATCTATAAGAGGTAATATTTAACCTTTTAAATAGTAGTTAAGTGTAATGATATAACACCATTATTTTAGAAATGAACAGTTACTTCTGGACATCATATATATGAGTAATTTGGGGCTGATATTCATAAATCTAACGGAAGTTAATAATCATCATAAAAGGAGTCACAAATCACAAGTTTTAATTCTCAAAAAAAACTTCATTAACAATTAGGGAAGTGGTACCCGTGTGAGTCCATAAAACTACGATTACTGGTTTAAATAACAGGTCCTTTATCTCACAAACTCGTTATTAATGCTACCGGTTTCGTGATATTTATACTAAAGTATTACCACATCTTCAGGCAACAAGACTAAAAATTGTTAGAAAACATTAGAAGAAAATAAATTGAAGAAAAAATTGACGAATCTAAGGTTAAAATTGTAAATATAAAACTAACGTTAAAATACAAATATACAAAGATTTGTCCACATTTAAAAACAATATACAGCCAAACAATAAAATACATCACTTTGAAAAAAATTAATTTTAGACTGTAAAGTTAAAAAGTTAAAACAAATTAAACGGTCTACAATATATTATCATCTGTTCATAGACTAGTGACAGGTGAATGTGGGGACCTCTATCTTAAAATACATATAAAGTGGTCTTTCAGTTATATGTCACCATGTGAGGTTTCTTAGTACTATATTTAATAAGAATTAATTGAAAGTACATCTAAAATTCAAAAAACAGCTCAACAAAACCGCAACAACCAACACTCAAACCCCAAAAACTCTTCTTTTTGCAAAAATAAGTTCCGGATTCCGGGTGTTGGCCACCGCGGTCCCGGTGAGCTAGTTTTATTGTAAAAACAATTATCGATGGCACAAGACAAAACTAAAAACTATGTGGAGTTACAGAGCAAACATCAAAACAAAACTGAAAAAGTCGAAGTGGAATCAGATGTTACCTGTGAATTGAGTGATGTAACTGTGTTTGACTTGATATATCGAAGGATTTCTAAAGACTCCAAGTTATTAAGTAATCCGCCTCTATTAGCCAAATGTAGTACCTCAAAACCAGTCTCTTGATTAAATGTGTGGCTCTCATTGAGTAAGTGTTCGGCAAACTGTGAGAAACCCGTTTGCAACCTGAAGCATCTAAGATGTTCTTTTAATCTTGTTTTAAAATTTCTGTATGTTCTACCAACGTAAATACTATTACAGTCGTTACAGTTAAGCTTATATACTCCACATTTGTCCAGTAATGGAATTTCATCTTTATTGTGTACAAAATATTTATTGAGAGAATTAGATGTTTTAAAAGCAATATTGCAGTGGTTGTTAAATATATTAGCTGTTCTGTAAGAGACTGGTCCTATATATGTAAGTGGAAAATATTTTTTGTTGTTATTTACTGCGGTATTATAAAGAGGGTCGTTGATATAGGTTAAATTAGATGTAATTCTGTTTCGCTTTTTTGTTAATATTTTATCAATTAGGTTAAGTATGTGGAAAATTATGAATAGAGCCTATTTGTTTAATAATCATTAATTCTCTGTTAAACGACTCTGTACTTAGAGGAATTTTGAATATTCTGTCTATGTAACAGTGAAAAGCTGCTACTTTATGTTGGTATGGGTGGTTAGATAAATTATCAATAACTACTCCAGTGTCAGTTGGTTTTCTAAAAATGTCAAAATTGTGTTTATTATCTTTTAATGTGATGGTTAGATCTAGAAAATTTATTTGTTTATTTTCATTCTCTAATTCAATAGTGAATTTTATTGTCGAATGAAGCGTGTTAAGGTGACTAGCAAAATCATTTAGATCTTGTAGGATTGCCCGACCATAATAACAGAATGTCGTCTACATATCGATAATAATATATTAAAAAATTATTAAACCTTGGATTATTCATAATGTTAGAAGTTTCAAAATTGTGCATAAATATATCAGCTAGAATGGGAGATAGAGGAGATCCCATAGCTAGTCATTCATTTTGACAATATGTGTCACCATTGAATGAGAAAAAGTTTTGTTCTAGACATATATTTATTAAGTTGAGTAGTTCTCTACCCTGCTCGTCAGTAAAATTATTATCTGATGTCATCCTTTGTTTGATTAAATTTACGACTTCATTGCGTGGTATGTTCGTGAATAGATTGCTAACATCAAATGATACTAACATGTAAGTATTTTCTACATGTACATCTTTAATCTTATTGACTAGATCAACATTATTGAAAACAGTATGGGTAAAATAATCTTTGTAGATGTCTTTTAACAAAGAATTGAGATATTTTGCTAAATTATATGTTGGAGAATTGTTAAATGCTACTACTGGTCTTATGGGTATTTCTTCAAAATTGTTATTTTTGTGTATTTTTAATAAACCATATAATCTCGGTATTAAGCTGAAGTCCGGGTTTAGTGTGAGTAATTTTGGTTTATCTAATAGGTGTGTAGAGTTTCTCAAACAGTTTGTTGAGCAGTTTTTTGAATTTTAGATGTACTTTCAATTAATTCTTATTAAATATAGTACTAAGAAACCTCACATGGTGACATATAACTGAAAGGCCACTTTATATGTATTTTAAGATAGAGGTCCCCACATTCACCTGTCACTAGTCTATGAACAGATGATAATATATTGTAGACAGTTTAATTTGTTTTAACTTTTTAACTTTACAGTCTAAAATTAATTTTTTTCAAAGTGATGTATTTTATTGTTTGGCTGTATATTGTTTTTAAATGTGGACAAATCTTTGTATATTTGTATTTTAACGTAAGTTTTATATTTACAATTTTAACCTTAGATTCGTCAATTTTTTCTTCAATTTATTTTCTTCTAATGTTTTCTAACAATTTTTAGTCTTGTTGCCTGAAGATGTGATAATACTTTAGTATAAATATCACGAAACCGGTAGCATTAATAAAGAGTTTGTGAGATAAAGGACCTGTTATTTAAATCAGTAATCGTTTCATTAACAATACTTATAGAAGCAACTGGGATGTTAGTATCAGATTATACCTTCTTTTAAGTTTATGTTATAAAAAGACGCTTCAACATTAAGACATACAACTTTAAATACACTATTTTATTTAAATAACCAGACTCGAGTAACGGAACAAACTACTCTCTTCGAAATACAGTACACAACTGAACTAGCTCAATATCAGT
>JANEYF010001929.1:627500-707109 GCA_029963845.1 Rhamnusium bicolor | reverse complement strand
TTTATTTCATTCTAATTAATTTTGGTCTGTTTTTATTCAACACAATTAAGTAACTACTTTGTTATTGTGTATTGCAACATACCATGAAATTAAATGACATTTTGTTGATAAAAATGTTATACAAAAAATGTGCTTTAATTTTGATTTGGTGTACATTTAGATTAAAGAACAAATTTTCTGGAATATTTTCTTATACGGCTTGACGGCAGCTTAAGGATAAAGTTTTATGGACAGGATTAATTTATATGACAGGGAAATGTCAAATTAGCTTTTCGTTCGATACCAAAATTGGAACCAAAATTCTAGAGATGCGTTCAATCAGCAACGTTACCTTTATCACAAGCTCTCGGCAAAATTGTCACTGTTAATGCAGAACGAATTTGTTGGTACAAACTAAATTAATATAGAATTCACTGTATTAATTGTAAATGAAGAAGTGTATCCTTTTATGTAAAATTGAATGCTCTACAACAATTTGTAGAAACTCAAAAACGTTTTCAATTTTATGTGCTAACGGAAATTAATCCAAACTTTCTTTTTAACGTGTGTTTGAATGCTCATTTTTCGTAAAAGATACAGTCAATCGTTATAATAGTTGCTATTGGGTAGATTCTAATCCGAAGATATTCCACGGAGTGGATTATCTAGTAATTATTATTTGTCTTTGTTTGAAAACAATGCAGTGTTGATCGATATTATTAAGAACGACCAGCATTACGTTAAAGATAATGTGATATTCCTACAAGATATTGCTCCTTCTCACTATGCACTGAATGTGAGACAATTTTTGGATAAAAGATATCCTGGAACTGGATTAGAAAGAGTGACCCTATTGTGTGGCCTGCGAGATCACCTGACTTATGCCTCTTTGATTTCTTTTATGGTATAATTTAAAGATTAAAATTTATGCGACCCAACTCAATTCTTTAGAAGATTTACGGAAAATTACGCCAAAAATGCTGCAGAATGACCAAACACAGTTTTAACAAAGGCTTTATTATCGAATGGAAGTTCGTGGAGGACATTTCGATTATTTAATCAACTGATACGGAAGTAATTTATTTTATTAGGTATGAAATCGAAAGCAATTTCTCGGAAAATTGAGCAATTACAATTTTAAAAAGTAAAATGCCGTTGTAAAGAAAATTTAACAGGCTTTAAAATTATGTGTTATTTAACCCCTGTTGCAATTTGAAATATTGGGGATAAATATAATGTAAGTTGAGTCGAAATGTCATAAACCCGAATGGACTATTTTCATGCATGAAATAAACCAGTAATTTGACACTTCACTTTAAAATGAACTACTTTATGAATAAAATGAGTAACTGTTTATATTTAATATTTGCTAAACGATATTTTGCTTCTTAATTATAGTAACTAAATATAAATATGAGTACTAGCAAACAAAATAATAAAGATAAAATTCCGTTATTAAGTTATTTTTTAACTCATCTTAAAACAGAGTGCGCATCATTTGCTTCGTTTAGATAATTGATTGATGGCTTTAAATTTTAATTATAAGTACTATAATTTTTACTATAAAACAAAACTAATTTTGGAAATGCTCAGAAATTGTTATTTTCTCGCTCTAATGTTGAAGCAGAGTAGCTATGAAAGAACAGTTTGTGTGACTACTGTGGATGAAATCCGTGTCTTGGCTACCTGGAGAGATTCCTCTACTAACTGAGCGTTCTGCAATCCTCTAATATTCAATATAATTTTTACATTACTGAGATGCCCCCATTCCTTATTATTTCAATAACGCACAATAGAGATTGGACTTTCACATGAAGCAGCAGATTGTTAAACATATATTTTCGATTTTAAGATACAATTATTGTCTTCCATAAAATTTAATTCCCTTCGTAGATACTAATTTTATTGATACATTTTAATAATCGTAATCTAAATTTCCTATGTTTCAATTGAAAATAAGTATTTTTTACGATAAAAGATTATGTACTTCTCAGAACAAGCTGATTTATATGAAATAAAAAGTTATTCTGGTAAAATATATTTTTCTTAGACAGAATAAATGTATTTAAGCATAAAACGAAGATTTATTAAAATTAAATGTATTATATTAAACACCACAGAAATTAGATAAACCCCCGAAAGCCACATGAGCGATGGTTGCAATGCGGACATACAATCATTCCCATCGACATTGGCAGTGCTGGTGGCGGAATTCCTACCCGCAGCTATGATGGGGCGGTTATCTAGTCAACTGCATTCGCGCGCTTTAGCCATCTCCTCCTTATTGTTGTTTTATTTCATTTAAAACATTTTTGGATGTATGTGTACAGAGTGTCGTAAAAAAGCACCAAATCCCATGACGTTAGAGAGCATTTCATATTGAAGAATTCAACTTGGAGCCCGGTTTCTAAGATGTAGTGGTTCGTGTGTCACTACTATTATTAGTTATTACACTCATAATATGATTAAAACGACAAAATTTCACTATTATCATACGGTTTTAGTGGTTAATAGATAGTACTGAACCTGTTACATTAACTATATTTGATTAGATGGTTGATTTAAAGAAACTGTTTTTTTTTAATTATACCTACTGATTTTTTTACTCAAAATAAATGACAACATTGCAATATTTTTCCTATTCACTTTGTTTAATATGTAATATTTTAAGGTTATTTGACGGAGAGTATTTGATAATAAATAACATGTAAACTGATCGACAAATAATATCCGCCCAGCAATAATAAAACTGTTCATGTAAAATATAAAATTACCTCTAAATTTAAAATGAAATACTTTTATAACTTAAAACGTTTCATAATAACGTTCAAAGGAGATATGGAAATATGCAAAACTAAATTAAATCGACCGAGAGGTCAGCCCTTAAAACTTTATTGGCTTAATTAAGGAATTGTGTATGAAGAACAACAGAATAAATAAATAAATAAATAAAGTAATGTTATTGTTATAGTGTCATTATTTTTGTTCAAAAACGTGAATTTATTTAGTTTATTTAAACAGGTAAAAAAAATATTTTAAATAAAATAAATTAAAGTAAATTTAAATAATTCTTTCATATACAGGGTACGTAAAAAGTGTGGCATACTATGTAAAAACTTTTAAGTAGCGTTATTTAAAAAAAATGGCATTAACAAAAATTACATACATGAAGTAGTTTAACAATTGGATATGGTAGCCGAGTGGACATTATTTCTCTGTTACAGAGCCGACAGAAATGGGCGTAGAGAGTGCGGCGTGGCTATCCTTGTGAGACGGGACATTCCACACATCCCGATGCCAATCCATGATCTATCATTAGAGAACGTGCGTACAGCCGGGTGATGGTACTGTACTAACCGCGGCATATAACCCGCCCCAAAACAGGAATAATGAAAACGAACTTAGTACACTATTTGTAAAGTTGTTTTAGCAGGGGACCTGAATGCCAAACATGTCGTTTGGAAAAACGAACGATGTAATGCCAACGGTGGTGTCGTGCACGAAATTTGCTGCAGGAGGGTATTGCGATCGCATCGACGAGTACCCGACACATTACCCGTACAATAATACGACCCCGTCATACATCGACCTAATACTAATTAAAAATTTCGGTTACGACATTATCCGAATCTCATGACCCGAACTTAACTCTGACCACAACCCAGTAACTTTTGACTTACAAAACATGCCACGCAACGAACCCACAAGACAGGCTTTTAACTACAACTCCACAGATTGGGTTAAATACAAATACATAATGAACAACACAACAATAATATAAATGACAAAAACGAACTCGACAACGAAATCCAAGATGCCAGGGATAAAACAACAAGAAAAGGTAACCATAGGGCCCCGAAAATAAAAAATACCAGATTATCTGATAAAACTAATTAAATTTAAAAATAATATCCGCCGCCGCTGGCAAAAACACAAACGACAAATAGACAAACGTAGACTGAAAGTCAACATGAAAAACAAACTGACACAACACCGCAACGCGGAATGGAATAATAAAATAGCCAGGCTCTCCACAAAAGGATAGTTCTTTTTCGGTTTTAACCAAGCTGCTGTGACGGAACAAAAATGACATACCAGTACTAATAACTAACAGACAGACTGCACTAACGGACAAAGATAAAGCTGACGTAATAGCTCGACACTTACACCAGACATATAGTACTAAAAACAATACTACGAACAACAAAACAATACAGACAGACAAACCTACCCAGACCCCGATTCCTCCCCCCCCAGAAAATTAGCTAAAATAATAACTTCAACCACAGAAATTAAAAATATTCTAAGATTCCTCCTCAACCTAAAAGCCCCCGGACCAGACAACATACCAAATATACTATACAAAAGACTCCCTAGAAAATCACTGACCCAAATGACATACATTATAAACTCGGCGATTCGGATGCAATATTTTCCAACAGCGTGGAAAACTGCAATTATTGTTCCCTTTCTGAAACCCAGGAAAGACCCCACTTACAGGCTTATTTCCCTGTTAAACTATCTGGGAAAAATAGCAGAAAAAATCATTCTCATAAACAAATTTATTAATAAAAAAGAACTCATCCCAAATATTCAGTTTGGTAGACAGAACACACATAATGACAGACAAACGCACTATAACATATACACACCCGGCAACATCTTCACACCCTATTTCCCACCCCTCCCACCCTCTTGTACGGATGGTTGTGCCTCCTCCCTCTTCATCCCCTCTGTGTATAGAACCTAATAATAATTTTCTCAAACAGGTTTTTCATTATTGTCCTGTGTATTTTATTAAACTCTTTTATATATAGCTTATTCTCATTTTAAATATTTTAAACTGTCAAGTACATATTAACTAATACGTACTGTATTTTTAATAGGAAAGTGTCATATCAAGACAATCAAATAGAAGCCAGTATAGCAGCACAAAGTCATAACACCGGCTGCCGTGACAACTGTCCGCACCTCGGCGAAAATTGTCGCCCTGGAGGTTATCATGTATAAATAAATTTGTATAAAATGTCATGCTGTATACCTTTGCTGTTCTGTATTTATTTATAGAATTATAAATGAAATAAATTAAGTAGCTTCTAAATAGATTTGTACCAAAATAGGAAATAAAAGTAAAAAAAAAAAAAAAATTCCACCGTCACTTGTTGACAGTGACAATTGTGAAATATTCGATCTGCAGGCGGCGGTCAATGCTTTTAATCAATCCTTTATTAATTCTGTAGACAATCTGAGTGGTAATTTGTCGATTAATTTTTCTTTAAATAATATCACTAGTATAGATTCAACTTTTATTTTGACACCGGTCACTAGTGAAGTTCATAAATTAATTTTATCGATATCCACTAAGAACTCCGCCGACTTTGATGGTATTCCTAGCTCATTGCTGGCAATAGTTGTAGATTTTATAATTTATCCACTTACTGTTCTTATTAATCTTTCTTTTCAAGAGGGTATATTTCCAACATTATTAAAAAAATCTCAGATTATACCCATTTATAAAAATGGTGACAAATGTTCAATAACTAATTATAGAGGCACAGCTTTATTATCTGCCTTTTCAAAAATATTCGAAAAAGCTTTTCATGGTAGACTTACAGTATATTTAGAAAAAAAATACTATACTAACAAAAAGACAGTTTGGTTTCAGGAAAGGTCTTTCTACCCAACACGCAATTCTATCACTGTTCAATTTAATTTTAAATAGTCTTGTTGCAAAAAATAGTACTGCTTGCATATTCTTTGACCTAAAACGCGTGTTCGATACAGTAAATTTGGATTTGCTCTTAAATAAATTATTTACCAGCATGGTTACCAAGGGCGTCCCTCAAGGGAGCGTACTGGGATCATTGCTCTTTATATTATTTATTAATGATATTGCTGATCACTTTGAAAATTCATGTATATCTTTATTTGCTGATGACACATCAAGTGCAATTTCTACACAAGACATAAGTCAGCTTAGTTTATATGCAAATTCTGCTGTAAATAATATGGTCACTTTTTGTACCAACAATGATTTAACTTTAAACAATACTAAAACTGAATTTATGATTTCTTTCTACCAGAGAAATTAACCAAAGTGCTAAAATTGATAATAAGATCATGCAGCAAAATCTGTTAAGTTTTTGGGGCTATATCTTGATTCACATTTAAACTGGAATAATCAAATTAACTTTTTACTAAATAAATTAACGACACATTGTTTCGTAATATGGCAACTGAGAAACAGAGTTGACTTGGAAATTTTAAAATCATATTATTTTGCATACGTGCATCAAGTATTAACTACAGTATTATATGTTGGGGGAATTGCACAAGAGTTAATGATATATTAATAATGCAGAAAAATATTCGTACGATGTTGTTCAAACAAATGCATACTTCTTGCAGAGAACTATTTAAAAAAATTGAACGTATTAACTCTTCCCTCGTTATATGTATTTAATTTGCTGATTATTGTAAAATCAAACCCTGAAAACCTCGTTCAGGCTCGAGATGGGAGTGCTCGTTATGGTCTCATGGTCAATAACAATATAAGTTTAGCACATCACCGGTTGTCACTAGTTGCAAACGGCTCTACTGTAATGGGTATTAAACTATTTAATAAGCTCCCTACTAATATAAAAAATCTGGAAAGATTAAATGAATTTAAATCCGCTGTAACGAACTTATTAATAAGATCAAGTTTCTATTGTATAACAGAATATTTTAATGCTAATTTTAATAATTAATTTCTTTATACTTTATATTTTAGTCTGATGAAAATAAAGCTTTCTATTCTATTCTATTCTATTGTAAAGAAATTTAAATTGGCAAAATTGGTTTATAGCTATTTACTCGGTACCGAATATCGATGGTTCGAATCCATCCTGATGCAAGTTAGAAATTTTATTTGTAATTTGTTTCGGATTAAGATGGTAGAGAACTCTCGATTTCTTAGATGTGGTTCGGACTCCACAATACACTGTAGGGTCTTGTCTCTCTTTACTCAACACAAAATCCTAGGATTTTCTGGGAGTTACTTTGGTGACTTGACAGGCGGTTAAGGAAACATTTCTTTTGAAGACACTTAGGCGTCCTTTTTGTTAAACCATTACGCTGCTATGACAAGATTTTTTTTTAAATAGCAACCCTACGTATTTGTGACAAATCTGGAAAAAGTATATTTATCTCCGTATAGTACAATGCATTTTTGATACGATTATATAAGGATTTTTTTTGAAGAAAATGGATTAAACGTAAGCACACATTTTTATTCTAAACATAAATTACGTTTTTTAGAAAAAAAATATACAAAGATACTCAGAAAATGCAAGAGTAACCTAAGTTTAATCTTAATAAATAAGACTAATCTAACTACAATTAGAAACAAAAAAAAATTATCAAAGGTGTTCAAATTGTGCCCAATCTACAGCCAGGTAGTGACCCAAGCGCTCCCTAAAAATTCTTATGGTGTTTTCATGGATATCGCGAGATATGCGAATAGTTTCATCCCGTTTTATTAATTTTTTTTTTTTTTTGGGTATTTTAATGAACAAAAATTCTCGATGGAAAAGAAAAACGATGTTTCATTTTTCATTAGTACTTACTTTTTCTTCCAATTAACATATCTTACGTTTAAAATAAAAAAGTAGCGTATATCATGCAAATAAAAATACGACTCTTAAATTTTTAGATTAATACAAAAGTTCATAATTTTGTAATTGCGGAAAACCTTCCTATGAAATTTAATTTCTTGAAACGTGCCGTGTCCTTTAAAACTTACTATATAATTGTTTATTACACATATAATATAAAATTACTTGAAATTAGTTTTGTTATGTTATCAGTAAATTTATTAGTTAAAACAAAGGATAATTCCGGACATTCCAAATAGACAAAGAAGTAGCTAGGAACCTCGTTATTTTGGAGTATTTTCTCAAGCAGTGTGAGAAAGAACTAACAGATATGTGGAAATTGTGGAAGTATTGCCTCACTTATTCTCACATATACAAAATTATGAAAACTGTATACAGGTTGGTGTACTTATACCGAGCACATGGCCATGCGACAAAGTCGTATTATCGCCCTATACATACATACACCTGCCTTAAATTTACTGACGAGGAGTAATTACCTTGAAACGTTGATTTGTTAATAACAAATTTTTGAGACATTGGGTAATATATTTTTTTTAAACTGTATCCCACTATTTACTAGATATATTGGTTAACAAAGTATATGGGTCTATTTAGTTAGCATTTACCTAGAGATGAAGTACTGGTTGGTAGGTCTTGATTCCTAAATGTCGTATTTTCATCTAAGGAAGGTAATCTGGGCATTGACATGGTAATTCTATTGATGCATTCTCGTTTGTGCCTGTTCATCTCCATTCTCGGTATATAGGAACCACATTTGTTAGGACATGGCACCAAAACATTACCACACACGGCTGTGTGACCCTAAGAATAAAAAAAATAGAAAAAAAGAAAGTATATGTGAGGCAAAATGAAGATTAAAATTTCAGTAATTTTGAAAATTCAGTCATTGCATTTTCATCAGTGTTTACACAAGCACTGATAAGCTTGTGCCCTGACATGGGTGATTAGTCTTGGTGGCGGAAATAGTTCGACATAGAATAAGCGATTGAAGAAAAAAAAACAAAAGGGAAACATGTTCTTTACTTTTGATGTGTAATGTCGATAGAGCTAAATTTTACGATACCGCCATTGGTTACTCAAGTTATTTTTTTAACTATATAGGTTTTCAAAGCAGTTGACTAAATGATGTTTTACAAAATTAGATATTTTACCTAATAAATATGACCTTTAAATTAATTATTCTTAATGAGTAGAATATGGTCTGTCTTTGATGAAAGTAGGGAACAACACAATCAAGTCGAAATTATTAGTATTTATGGTTATTTTTTTCTCTTTAATAAACAATAACTGATTGTTAATATCTACCCTTCATTTTCCTAAATAACCGATGAAGTTTCTTAATAGAAAATTTTATTTATTTTTTACAATAATTTTATATTACCGATTTTGGAGTTATTTAAACTCCATCTTTAGACAAAGTCTATATAATTAATAATAAAATATTACATATCGATAAAAATTTATCTTTATAAGGTAAAATTACTAATTTACTATTTACTAATTTCAGCGCAAGCGCATCGTGTTACAAAACATTCTTTTCATTGAAAATATAAAATCATTCTTTAGATTATCTTCTTTTTGTCTTTTTCTTTTCAAAATTATTCTCTCAAATTATCGATTTAGCACAATTTTTTACATTCCAACTATTTAGAACTAGGCCCTAGAAAAGGAAAAACTTTGCGGCTTTGGAACATAGCCGCTTCCATTTCTGGAATGCCTTGTAACAATCAAAATTACATGTATGATAGTTCTCTAGGGCATCAAACCATAATTTTAAGTATAAAATGTTTACAAATTAGCTTAAGTTCAAATTGTTCATGTTTTTTAATTCTATGGACCAATAAGCAGCTCAGGCTGCAGTAGTTGTCATTTTTTTCAATCCCAGCTTTCCCCAGTCCTACTTTTCAATGTTACGCTTATGCACGTGCATGTTTGACTGGCTCTGGGCGTATATCTGAAGCGGAATCATTTGTGTATAATACACAAATAAATTGTTAGACTTGAGACCGCTGCGTCTCAGGTTCGAATACTTGTGAGTGGATGGATATGCGATATTTTCAATTTGTTTCATGTGAATAGGTATAAACAATAAATATTTGCATAAAAATTGCTAAATGACAGCAAGTTCTAAATGGTGTATATTTGTGATATTTTATAAAGTTAAACTAGCGTCTTCCATATTACAGAACAATATGTTTTTAATAAAATTTATTTGAGAAACTTGTAATAAAAATCTGACAACTATTATACAACTGTTCATATTAAGTTAAGTTGTTATATTATTTATTGTTTATATCATGATACAAATACACTTATGTCAGTGTACATGGAGGCGTGGCATCCGATCCAAGCGTGACGTCAGTAGCGGAAAAGAATTTTCGCAATCGCTTTAAAACGTTCTACACTACGTCCAATATGATATAAGCAATTTAATAGACAATTTTTTATTTTAAATGTATTGTACAACTAGCAAAACATATTAAACAATAGTTTTTGTATTATGCATTCTATTAGGTACATAAAATACTTCGTTATTTTTCACTTTTCGAAAAAGTTACTCTACTTGCTTTTCTATGAAAGATTCGCATGGAAATATTCAATATCCGTTATAGGGTACACAAAAATTATGAAAACCTAAAAACAGGTTGAGATAACTATCTTCATTTTTAACTTTAAAGAAAATACCAAATAAAAAATTTTTTAGAATTAAAAGTTACCACACATGAAATATGAGTTGGATATTCGAATATATTTTTTTTTATAATCGATCTTAATCAAAAGTAAAATTCAAACTACCTGTAAATATCATATAGTTATTGTTAAACTAACAGTTGCTATTTGATTATTGTTCGTATAGTGTAATTAATTCAATTTTTTCATCTGTCATTTTATAAAATATGCAATATTAATTAATTGTCTAGAAAAGCTTTTATTGCCATAATGTTTCTATTGGTTATGATCAATTATTAGATAACTTATCATGTTTTGAATTTATTCTATCACTGCTTAGACAGGCCAAAATCCACTGTTTCACAATATCTTCGTTTTTAGGAAAATGAAAAAATCTTATATCAGTTCCTTTGGTTACTCGATTATAATTTCTACAATATCAGCTACAGCACAATTTGGCATTTTTAAAATCGGTAATAATAGTTTTCTTAACAACAGCGATAACCACTTGACAGTAAAACAATAACCTCACAATTTTAATAATTTAAATTTCGCGCCATATTACGTTTCGCAGCTCACGTCATGCGCAAAAGTGAACGAAATTCGGTCACCGGAATAGCATACCAGTGTATTTGTATCATGGTTTATACTCTAAATTCTGATTTTCTAACGTCAAATGCACATGCTCTATACTCAAATACGATGTCCAAGCGTCAAATTGCATATACAGAGCTGTCCAAAAGTATGGAGACAGCCGATTTTTTTCGAAAATCAGATGTTTTGTTTTAGAAACGATCATTTCCTATAAAACGTTCACAGTTTTTAGCAATATACTAGATAGGAAAAGCACATTTTCGACGGGTTAAAAGTTTCATGGCTATTTGAAGGTCAACTTGTCCAGAAAGTTGCAAATTGTTTATAACAAACGTATCACAATATGATGCACATAACGTGCTTAGCGCATGCACTGAATTTGGTAGCTAAGGAAATTCGTAAACAATTTCCAATCGTCATATTTTCAATATGTGAAGACATTTGTTTTAAATTTAATATCTACTAAGTCGAGGGCTACAAGACATAGTCTGCGAGCTCTTCAACAGCCTAACATTCAAAAATATATAGATATCGACATAGCCACATATTTTAAAATATTAGTTGCTGCCACTGCTAAATTAGAAGATAAATCCTAGCGGTTGTTAGAAGCATTATCAATAATTAGTGACGTCGAGCCAGTTACCGAAATTATCAGACAATAAAAATAGAGCAATTGCTGAAAAATTGAAACATGTTTCAAAAAGAAATGACGGCTACAAAATGATGTGCGAACTTCGCAACCAAATTATGGATGGTGTGGAATTTCCTGCCGATTTGGTGAATATACAATTTGCGTCGTTGACATCAGTAGATGTAGAATTTATCATTTTACTATACACGACTAGCGGTAAGCGCAGTTTACAGTTGCGCGTCTGAATACGAAGTCCGAACGAAAGTTAACGACTGCGTCAGGGAACTTGTTGAGGGAGGAGCATATAAACAAAGACTATCATGATATGTAACAAAGTCACAATATTCTCATAAATAATAAAGAAAAATAATACCAAACTTAAAAAAATAAAATAGTACGTAGGTAAATAAATAAATAATTAATTCAAATTAGATGCTCAAAAAGACAAGGCAAGCAATTGTGCAAGGCAATCCTAGCCTACTGTAAAATCCCTTTTTAATTTTGCGCTGCGATCGCCCCATGTATCGTGCTTGCAATAGACGGGCGACTGTAAACTGCGCATATTATTAGTCGTGTATCTAGTGGGTTGACTCGATCTGTATAAACAAATGTTTATTCTCACGCACTATTGTACCTTCCCCCACTCACCTGAATAAAGTATGTATAATAATAATAATAATAATAATAATAATAAATACAAACAAGTTTACAAACGGCGAAGTTCAAAATAGTTACAAATTAACCTTCCACTTAACCGTAACTACCCTAAGCATACAAAACAAAAAAAAGAAGAAAATTCTTGATCACAAAGAAAATAATACAGAAAAAATTATAATGGTGATACGACAATTACATCACTTGAATCTTTAAACAAGAGTAAATTTATTAAATTAACTATCCACAAATTTAATGTAGTAAGAATTGTACAAAATTAATTAATAAATGAGAAAAAATAATTACAAATAATTAGTTAAGAAAACCCAATTACGAGGAGAAAGGAAAAGTAATTAAATACAAACATACAGTTGGGTAAAATGGAAAAAAGAAGTATATATAATGAACAACAATAATAACAACAACATATAATAATGTGATGTGAGTTGAATATCACTTGAAAATATTATTAGTTGTATCTAATAGTAATTTTTTTTATATTTACTTTAAACTTAGAATTGAATAATTTTTGAAATTAGGAGGTACCTTGTTGTATAACTTAGATACATTATAGTCAAAAGATCTTTGAAAAATTGCAGTGGAGTATTTAGGGGTAGTGAGCATATTTCCAAATCTTATGTTGATATTATGTACATCTGTGCGAAAACTAATTTTTTGGTACAAATAAGGTGGACACTTGTAATTAATAATTATATTGTACAAAATCAATGAATGTAAGATACGCCGTTCTTCCATATTCAACCAACCTATATCACGAATATTTTTTGATTTACCAGACTGATTTTTCCTGATTCCACAAATGATCATCATTTGCACTCGGCTAGCATAATATTTTGTCAAACAAGGACCATACAAAACATCTCCATAATGAAAATGTGGTAATACAAGAGAATCACATAAATGCTGTTTAAATTTACGATTAAGTACTGAACGATGACTATATAGTAATTTTAAATTCAAAAAAGCTTTCTGTATAGATGAAGCGATACGTTTACTAAAGCGCATATCTGGATCTAAAAATATTCCAAGGTTTTTTGCTGAACTTACAGCATCTAGTTTAACGTTATTTATTTTTATGTTTAATAGTTGTTCACATCTTAATTTTGAAACATTTCTGAAAAAACCAATAATTTTAGACTTTTCTGGATTTATGGTCAAACAGTAAGACTGAAGATTTCAGTAATGCGTCAAGGTCACGATTAATATTGGCATTGGCCATGTTAATTTCCTCTGCTTTAAATGACAAATACAATTGTGTATCATCAGCATAGAGGTGAGATGAACAATATTTAATGCAAGATATTAGTTCACTTGTGTACAAGGTAAAAAACAATGGTCCCAAAATTGATCCTTGTGGGACTCCACAAGAAATATTTTCTGAATCAGAAAATGTGTCTTTAAGTTTAACAATTTGTTTCCTACCATTAAGATAATTTTTTTTTAATTTATATATACATTATAATTTAAGATGGCTATAAATAAATCATGATTTAGGCAATCGAAGGCCTTGGAGCAATCCAATAAAACCAATACGGTTACATCATTATTATCTGCTGCTGAAAATATATCATCTGTAACTTTTAGTAAAGCTGTAGTACAACTATAATTAGGCCTAAACCCAGACTGTACAACAGGTAATAATTTGTATTTATTAATATGTTCCCTGATTTGCATTTTTAAAATTTTTCTAAAATTTTCGACAGAGTGGGTAATATACTAATAGGTCTTAAGTCCTTATAATGTGCAATATTACTTGTTTTAGGTATGGGTATAATGTGAGCTATTTTTAAAGCTCAGGAACAATAATGAAGCAGAATAATAATATTTATAGCATTATTTATTTTGTTACTAGTGTAGATATATTTGTTTTGTTTGTCTATACGCCTATATGCACAAATGGAAACATATTTCGTATCAGTCTGATGTCGGTCCTGGAATATGTTAGTGTCACCTGTGCTTACAGTAGGTACTGATTTGCCAATTTATGTAGTTTGATATTAGGTGATTTGTAATTAAAAATATTACTACTACCCTTTGGTATTTTGAAATACTGTATTTTAATCAGTATATCCAAAGATTTATACAATCTTTGGTATATCTAAAGAAATAACATCCTATCAAAGCACTAGGTATAGTTCAACTGTAGATATACCATTAATCATTTTTTGCTTTTAAAAAATATAAAGATATCGTCACCCTTTCGGCACAGAATATGTGTTTTCGGTGCTGTAATTGTTTACCACCACCACGCTTCATACACTTTTTTATTTCGGAGTAAGAACTTTCATGTGTCACTTTGAGAAAAGGATTTATAAGTTTTACAAGTTTTTTTAAATTCAAGATGACTGTTATATCGGTGTGTTCAATTATAACTATATAGATCGGTATCTATATATAACAAAATATCGACTAACACCATACATTGCAGATATGAACGTTTTCTGGACCATTTTCAAAATAAGTATGTGTAAAATTAATTAAGCAGTGCGACATAGATGTCCTTTCATTCGTCGTTAAATAATTTCTCAGTTTTAAATGCCGATTTTGAGGTTATGCGTGCATTTAACATAAATTGTATACTACTATTCTTGTACAATTTTATTCTCTTTAACTTTTTCTTGAGAAATCAATAGTTTTCAACAAAATTCCAAACAACTAAAAACATGTACCTTTGAGGGTAGTTCTAGGATAGTTTTTGAAGGAATTCATTAAGTACTGCTTTCAATCCCCCAATAGTACTTTTCAAGTGCGGGCCAAAATTTTATGGTTCACAACTCAATTTTGGAAAAAAATAGGAAAAAATAAATATAAATATTTTCTCCAATTTTTCCTAAAAATTAAAATTTGTGTGTTTCTTCAGTTTAGAAAATATTTGTTTCACTGTTCTTCACACAAAATTGATGTTTTATTTATTTTACAAACGCTCAGGACAATAAGTAGTAAAAATATAATTCTTTAAATAAATTAGAACAAAACGAAAGTTTTTAAATATTTAAATATAATTTAAATGCAATTATATAAATGATTACGTACACTGTCGAAAATTTACGTTAAGATAAAGGTTAAAATTTTAAATACAAATACGATTTAAGCAATAATTGTCTCACTACTAATAATCCCGTATTGTATAAATGATATAAAATACAAAACTTACCAGTTCTGTTTCATTTTCGATGGCTTTATTGCAAAAATAACAGGTGAATTTTGAAGTTCCCCTTCGATTACTGTCCATGTTTAATAACGTTTGTTATCACTAATGTTGTAAAATTAGGTGAGGCGTAAAATGACGAATAAAAGTAATGTCTGTTTCATATTGTAAACATGAGATTAGATTAGTATGGTGTGGATAAATCGGTACTGTTATTATTAGTTTTACCTACAATTTAGGTTAAAATGAAACAACGAATTCGTTGTCACTCTCTAGTTTTACCAACTAAAATAAGTAGTGCATCATTTAACACTAATTGGAATTTTATTTATATACAGTCTGTCCCAGTAGATATGTATATGTTTATAGTTTTAAATAACAGCGCAAGCCGATTATAATTAATATTTTTATCATAATTGTGCGGTAGAAGACTAGTAAATTAGGAGACTTTAATTTTCCAGAGTATGTGTACCTACTATGAAAATGGTAATATAACTACTACTAGTTACATTACCATTAACTACTACTAGTTATATTACCATTTACAAATCTATTCTTTTTAGTCTTCTACTAAGAAGATTAAACTAACAAGGAGTGTTTAATCCCCATTTAGCAATGTAAGCAAATTAGAAAGAGACAGATAATGTCAAACTGTCGTCACCGGTAGACAGTTCACGACGTTGTAGACACAATGGCCGTTTATTTTTTTATGGGGTTGGTGGATTAAGTTAATTATGTTTATTACTTTATTATTACATTTAATGAAAATACCTAACAGTTTTAAGTGACAAAATTATATCATATAAGACAGATATTAGATTTTGTGAAGATAATGCCGTCTCTAATTTAATTAACTTAATTTTCAAGCCATTTTTTGTTATATGTACTACAAGATACATTTTTTCTTTGATGATTTATATATTTAAGTATGTGTTATGCATATTTTAAAAGTTCAGCCTTTCAAGGGCGGCGGTTTGTTAAGTTAATTTATATTTTTTATCGAAGTTTACATGTGTCACCCCGTTTCTTTTAAAAAAAAACGTGTGTCAAGAGAACATGACAGCAATTGAAAAAATATTACTATCGTATTCATCCATAAAATTATATTTTATAAAAAATCAATGTTGCAAATAAAGAAATACAGTCCAAACTCTCGTCTTAATCAATAAGAGAGAAATAAAAGCAATTAGCCTTAACATTTATTATTATTTTTTTCATTCCACTCAATATTAAAATGTTTAATTATTTTGTAAAATATATTTTTTCAAATTATTATATCATGGGGACGTATTGAGGTCTCTCGTAACTACACATACCTTGAGAATGACAAAAGTGGATAATAAATTATCTTGCGTCATATTGTTTTATAATTTAAGCAATTGTATGTATTTTGTAGCCCCAACAAATGCCAAGTTATTTGTGGGCTAATTCTATTTTATTTATCGCATCTTTCTCAACTTTCTCTTACTCTTCGCAATTTATTTTGTAAGTTTTCTTATTTTTCATGACCCATGTGAGAAAATTTTTGTATGCCTTATTATTTGTAAATAATTAAAGATAATAAAGACTACTTTCAAATTTACATTGTGCATTGTAATTTTTTTGTCTACACTTTCAACGTTAAATAATCAGATAAGTTTAACCCTAGTTTATTTTTATGTGGATGAATTATGCCTAGTGATTTTAGAAAAAGTATATTGTATATCTATGTGAGTTATTTTACGATGATGGTATATTACTCTGTGGAAATCGAATTGTGATTTCAAGGTGTTTATGAAGTAAAATGCTAAGCGAAGATGGAAGTAACCGCAAGATCGTTGATATATTGGTCAGACATTGACAGGAATGTAGAAACGATGGCGAAATCTTGTCACCCATGCTTGAAAAATAAATAAATAAAGCCCACTGAAAGTTGAGCTGTCGCCATGGCCAATCCAAGACCAGCCCTGGGCTAGGCTACTTATCGACTTCTGTGACCTCATGAAAAGCAAAATGTTTTTAATCTCGATCGACTCATACAAAATCAGTAGAAATTTTTATTTTGAAGAATTTAACGTCCGAAGAAGTAGTAAAGAATATTACATTTTTAAATTTTGGATTACCTAAGGTACTTGTATCAGACAACGGAACGCAGTTTACCTCAGAGAAATTTAAAATATGTTTTAAAACAGAATGGGGTAAAACATGTCACTTCACCACCAGGAAACCAACAGTCTAATGGACTTGCAGATAATATGATTAAAACAATGAAGTCAAAGCTTAAAACGTATCCAGTGGAACCGAACAGCGAAACTGTTCTCAATTCATACTGCGGTCTCTCACTTTTTGCTGAATTACCGCACGACAACACATAGTTCCACACAGCAATCACCAGCAAAGCTTCCACTAGGAAGAGAAATACTCACAAGATTGACTTTAATTAAACAAAAAACTTAAAAATAAATCAGGGAGTGAGGTAATTGAACAATCGAAAGAAGCTCAAGAACGTCAAAGAAAGAATTATGGAGGGGTGAAGAGAGATTTTAATATTGGTGATCATGTTATGATAATGGATTATTGTACATCTACAAGATGAACTGGATAAGAGCTAAGGTCGTAAAAGAGACAGGAACGTCAACTTTCCTATTCCAAATAGACCAAGGAGATATGTGGAAGAGACATCTCAACCAGATTCTGGTACGCCATGAGCCAACACCTCCTAAAAAACAGGAGTTGTTGCATGAGCACGGAGGACAGGTAGGGTAATGAAAGACCAGGTAAAATTTAAATGTGTTGAAATTCAAAGGTTGATTTTATTTGTATTATACCTGATAAATTTGTTCTAGATAGCACTCCATTAGAGAAAGATGATAGTAATGTGTATGTAAAAAGTAGGGTAAATTTAAGAATTGACGATTTGGCTGGTAATGATGAAAACTGGTATAACGTTAACAATTTATGAAATGTTGAGATAAACTCTATTCAAAATAATGTAAATATAGATTTTAGTAAAGATAATAATGTAAGTGATATAGTGGATGGAGTAGGTAGTAAGTCTGTCAGTAAAGCCAAGTTTAATTATGTTTATTTAGATGCAACGATAATTATTGTAAATAGTAAAAGTAAGCCTGTCAGAAAACGTAAAAATGACTCTGAAATCTTAACGCCAGATGTAATAACAAAGGGGTCTATGTGAGAACTCCGTGTAAATTTTCAAATTACATAAATGAGTTTGATTAATGCTACAGAGCTTAATATATTTATTCGAAGGTCCTTATTTTTACACAAAAGAAAATGTACAGAGTCCTTTTTACATAAAAAGAATAATAATAACATTGTGCTTAATATTAGACTGTATGTAAACATAAAGGTTGGAAGGCGCTACACAGAGAGTCATATGGACAGCGCCACCTGGTCCAAAAGTGTGGAACGTGGTTTAGAACCGGAGTCTTCTATTATCACGCCACTACTTAAGGGGCATGAAGGCAAGAGTGATGCGACTTATTATTGTAATAAACGGTCAACCGAGAAATACATAGTACAACCAACCAAATAAATAAATACAAAAACCATTTCGTCTTTTACATTACCAAGGGTCGGCATTCCACTAGTAAACACCTGCGTATCTCCATCAGTTTTTCTTTGATGACAGTGAAATTTGGTACTTCGAGGTAGAAGCATTCGGGGAGTCCAAAATACGTATCACTTATATTGCATGGCTTCCAGTTTAGCAGAAAATGACACCAATTATTTTGCAAATGGGACACCCTGTATGTTTCTACATTTTTGGTTTCCCTGGAAAATTTTGGATACAATGGACTCCAATAAATTGCTTCCAGTACATTTAAATATGGTCGAAAAAACAACGTTCTTACTTAGAATTAGTAAAAAGGTGTGTTTTATCGCCTGACAACAGCATACAGAGGCGCTGCCAGAAAATTTTCCAAGGGATGTAAAAGTAATATGCCCGTTTTTGAGTTTTTTTTATTAGAAATCGTTAAAAATACAAAATTAGTTCTAAAAAAAAAAATTAAACAGTAATCCTTGTTAATAACCTCAAAATAAACTAAAAAAAATGTCTAACGCATTTTTTATTTACAGTACATTGTGGCATAATGTATAATAACGAAAATAAACTAAAAAATAAAAAAATTATTTACACCAAATCTTTGGTAGTAAAATAGAAAAATATCTAAAACAAATACAATAGCTTCGGTAACACAGAATTTCAAAGAATCTTATTCTAAAACTCATAAATGTACACCGAGATCCTTCGCTACAAAAAATAAGAATGAAAAAATCGGCCTCCTTCAACCAGCTCATTAGACTATGCAGTCTATCTGTGTAAGTCTATGGCGGGAGTATAAAAACATGGTTGTCAAATGTTGTAAAATTTGCCGCTTTTGCTATACAATTTTGGTTTAATTGAAAGCAAATCGCTTTCCCCGATATTATCAACATTTTAAAGGAAGCTTTAGCTTAAAGGCAGTTTCAGTGACAAGAAAATGTATTTTCAGCAATTCCAGCAAAATATAATCGAGATAAACCTAATTTTTCATTTGAATTATAGGATTGCTATCTGATATATTTTGTTTGTTTTCTGGTCACTAAAAGACCGATATTTAAATCTGGTAATAAATCTGATCCATCAAGCTACCCCCGCATTACTATACCTACTGTCTGCTATTCCAATGGTTTTTGAAAAATGCAAGATGACCTGAACAGACTCAGTTATTGGTGTGAAATTATGATATTTTCGAGAAAACTTGAAAAAGTAGAAAACGTCTTCTATAGATTAAAAGGTCATATACCAAAATAATCTAAACAAGTAAAGGACTTGGGTTGATTATGGATACTAAATTAAATTTCAATGAAACATCAAACACTTAATTATAAAAGCAAATCGCATGCTCTGATTTTTACCAGATCAACGACAAAATTTAATAACATAGAAACTTTCAGAATACTATATGTTTCCTTGGTAAAATCCAACCTAGAGTAGTGTTCCTTATTTTGGACACCCCACTATATAAATCATATTAACAGTATCGAACAAGTACAAAACAAATTCTTAAAACAAACATCATATAAACTTAGTCGTGGTGGTACCTTACTGAGTAGGGAACAGGTTGTATCCTATAGAAATCTACCACTCCTGGAAAATCGTCGGGAGTATTACGATCTTAGTTTTCTTAATTAATATCTCTCTATTTCACCCTATCTCCTTTCAGAGATAAATCTAAATATACCACATACACTTACAAGAAAGCCACTTATGTTTAAAACAAACTTTCATAGAACGTCACACGGGCACAATATTCAAATTAATAGAATAATGAACAACTTCAACATTCATGGAAAAATACTGCCGTTTTCAATGACACCTAATTGCTTTTGTAGGCAAGTACGGTTTAATCAATATTGATTCGGTGTTATTTTGTCTACTGTGTTTACATTATTACGTCTATGCTTATAATAATAACAATAATAATAATAATATAAATTAACTGCGCCAATTAGACAGAGATACTCGCAAGATGATGAATATTCACAGAAGTATTCATCCTAGATCGTCCGTTCCTCGTGTGTACTTCCCACGTCAACGGGGGGACCGAGGACTCTTGAGCCTGGAGTGTACGCATGGCAGAGTAGTACTGAGTGTGGCATGTAACATCCTCAGGAGCTCAGATCCCCTCTTGCGGTTTGTGAAACATCACTAAACTGTAGGAGTGGGAGCAGGATTGTTCAAGGCCGCAAAAAGAGCCGTAGATGAACTCAGTCTCGCATTTGACATCAGGCGAGGAGGCTGGCGAGGTGCTGATGTTGAGTTAGTCACCGAACTTCAGCCAAATCGTCTGAAAGCCTGAATCAGAGCTGCCGAATAGGAAAATCTGTTTCGGCAGCACGTCGATAAACGCCAGCATGGTGTCTTCCATAAGAACATAGAAACACTGGGTTTATCGACCAGGCTGACATTCGCCTTTCTAAGGTCAGCCGGGCTTAAGTCAGAGACCGAGGGATTCATTATGGCCTGCCAGGATGGTGTTATCAACACCTTGGTCTACCGTAGCCGCGTGTGGCGTGTAGAGGTTCCTGATATCAACTGCAGGACCTGCCATCAGGCGCTGGAATCGCTCATGCACTTACTTTCTGCATGCCCCATATATGCGATTTCGGCCTACATCCACCGACATAACGCGGCTTTACGAGTGCTATATACTACCATCTAAGGCACTCGTACGGGGTAGACCAGACACCAGTGCTGCCTTACGTCCCCGGAGATATTGAGTCCGTTGTCGAGAACGAGAAATGCCGGATTTACTGGAACCACTCGTTCCCGACTGTCAGGCTAATTCAAGCCAACAAGCCTGACATAGTCCTCCTCGACCATCAACTCAAGGTGATGTATGTTATCGATTTCTTGACACCTGCAGAGAAAAACATCACCTTGAAGGAGGAGGAGAAACGCAACAAATATCGCGATCTCCGGTACGAGCTCCAAGTGCTGTACCCATGCTACTCGGTCAAAATGGTCGTCCTTATTATCGGTGTACTCGGAGGGATAAAGCCTACGCTGCTCTCGGAACTGAAGATCATACCGGCCTGCCAAAAACCAGCCGAGTGGCTGGCAGGTCAAATGCAGAAGGCGGTCATTCTGGGTTCTCTCCGTCTGCTTAGGGCACACGATTCTGGTATCTACAGTCACTAACCCTGCGGGATGTGGGGAGTGGCTGTAGTTGATGCGCCAGCGCGACTCCCGTGAGGCGTCGGAGGCCACGGGAAGACTGACCGGCATCGGGAAACCGAAAAAAAAAGCCTTGTCTAGTGTTAACACAATGCAAATCACTTGTAAACTGGATCTTATTAAATAAGTAAATGGGTGTTTTAGAAAAAACGATGTTATGAAATAAAAGACAACTATGTAGAATTCTTCTCTCCTTCATAGTAAACAATTTTAAATGTTTAAGTTTATGAGTAAAGCTGCAAATTGTTTTTGTGTATCATGGTCGTAGAGTATAGATGTACTTACTGTCGCCGGCATTCACCTTGACCGCGAAACTCTTTCTCCAATCCAGCCTAATATTAGCTTTAGAGTTGTATACACGTTAAGTCACTTGGACGTATTGCACATTGTTTTTGTGTTTTTATTTTATTTGTTGATATTAATTTAATAATAAAGTATGGCAGACGTACGCAGGGGTAGAAAACGGCCATTTGCTGACAAAGTGAATAAATTTATAGGTGAATTCCCGGATTTATTCTATTATATAATTTGTAAATCGTGGGAGAAAGATTTGATGGGCTGAGATAAGCATGATTGTGGACTGTACGTAAATAGTGTACACCATAAAATAAAAAAAGCGTGCCTTCAACAACACAGTTTATGTTCGATTTACTATTAATGCTGATTGCCTGTGATGTTCCGCTGCACAAACTCGATAAACAACCATTTCGAGAGTTCTGGAATAAATACAATGCTCAGGTGAAGTTACCAAGTCGCACAACGTTATGTAACTATCTACCAACTGTACACGTAGACATGGTAAATAAGATGAAATGTGAATTAAAAAATACACGGCTGTGGTTATCTGTTGATGAGACAACAGATTGTAAAAAAAAATCTATTTTAAATGTTATAGTACGAGTACTGGACCCTCTTAAACCAACAGTCCCACTGTTACTAGCTAGCAAGAGACTAAGTCAGTGTACTAGCGAAACAATTACCAGGGTGGTGCTGGTGACGTTAGAAAAATTTTAACTGTCAAAAAGTCAAGTGTTGATGTTTGTGACTGATGACGCCGTGATAATGCGTTCGGTAGGCCGTTCTTTGCAAGAACAAGGTTGTACGTTTATACATGTTACGTGTAAAGTGCATGCTTTATATCTTGTGGCAGAAACTATTCGAAAAGGTTTTCCAGAGGTGGATGAATTAATAGCAAGTACAAAAAAAATATTTCTTAAATCTCCTAAACGTTTCTGTGAATTTCATAGCAAGTGTCCCGGTATTCCTGAACCACCACAGCCGTTTCTTACACGTTGGGGAACATGGTTGCAGGCAGCTTTTTATTATGCTGAATATTTCCAACAAATAAAAGCTGTGATATTATATTTCAATCCAGATGAGGCTGCAGCTATTAAGGAAAGCCAGACAAAATTCGAAGATATTTCCGTTGAAACAGCTTTAAAAAATACTGCGAAGAACTATAGACCACTACATGAAAGCATAAAAAAAATTATAAAACAGTGCGTTGTCGTTAGCGGAGTCACTGCAAATAGTGGACGAAGTAGATCTACTGCTACACGCTATAGGTGACGCAAAAAATGAGCTCGTTAAAGAAAAGTTCGCAAGTGTGTTAAATAAAGACATCGGTTTTATTAAATTAAGACAAATATGTGATGATGCTGCCCCAGATCCGTTAAGTGCGTTCAAATCAGTAGATGTCGAACGGTCGTATTCAAAATATAAGAATACATTTTCATGGAGACAACTATAAAAACATACCTGATGCTGCAAAATGGCTACACATCTTCTCCAGTTTGTGATAAGCAAGCTAGTTCATCAAGCTAGTTAAGAGGGTAAGTTTTACATATATTGTTATAAATTGTAACAGTTCATTGTTTTTCTTATTAGTTAATTTCGCGTACGCCACTGTCCCACGGAACATTTATGACAGCCCTATTTATGAGACACCTATTCATATTTTCTTATACCAAAAATAAATCTAATACAAGCGTTTTGCACCTGTTGATTTCTTCTTTCATCAAATTTAGTGAGACAGTTATGATAAACAACACGGCAAAGTTAAAGTGAATTAGGAATAATGAATTACATGATAGAATTTTCATTTTTTGATCCAGAATATAACCACTTCCATATATTAGTTTTAAATTACCATAAGCCTTTCTTATACATCTAATTATATGGACGGAGAATCTTAGATTATAATTAATGTGCAGACCTACATTTTTTGCGGTATCTGAAACACTTAACTGTTGATTATTAATGCATATATTTAAATGTATGAAACATTCCTAACGTTGAAATTTTCCCCCAAATAACACTGCAGTAGATTTATTTGGGTTAATTGTTAAGCAGTGGTTCTCAGAGGCATCTAGTAATGATGCTAAGTCATTATTGACTTTTAAACAAACGTCATTAATATCGTTGTAATCAAAAGTAAAATAAATATGAATGTCATCAGCATAATAGTGGGAAACACAGTGGTCGATATATGTATATAAGTTGGTAGTATAAATTGTAAATAGCAATGGCCCCAGGATATACTCCTGTGGAACCCCACTAGTAACCTGCAACGCTTCTGACAGATTGCCATTAAGGAGGACGAGTTGTTGGCAGCCTGTTAAATAAGCTTTTATTATTATAACGGCATTTTCAGAGAAAACGAAATAGTGGAAAATTGCTAGAAGTAACCGATGAATAATTTGATCAAAAGCCCTTGATAGTCAAGTGAAATTAAAATTTTTTATTATCAGGAGCTGATATAATATCATCGGTTACCTTTAGCAGAGCAGTTGTGTAACTATAATTTGGTCGAAACCCAGACTGGGTATCTGGCAAAATTTTATATATATTTAAATGATCTCTTATTTGTGAGTTTAAAATATTTTCCATCAATTTGGAAAGAACTGGCAAGATACTAATCGATCGTAAGTTTTTAAATTCGTTAGGATTTTTTATTTTAGGCAAAGGTATTATATGCGCAACTTTCCAACACTCCGAAAAGTATTTTTGTTCTAAGCAGCAGTTAATTATATTCGTAATATACTGTATAATATAATGTTTATATTTATTATTACAATTAGTATATGTATAAGCTTTTATATGTATATTTGACTGCTATTATCTTTGTTATATATTATATTAATACGAGGCTCCTTCTCATTCTTTTCTGTTTTTATTTTTATATATATATATATATATATATATATATATATATATATATATATATATATATATATATATATATATATATATATATATATATATATATATATATATATATATATATATATATATATATATATATATATATATATACACGTTTTCATTTTCATACCCATACGGGACATT
This sequence comes from Rhamnusium bicolor, assembly GCA_029963845.1. Lineage (NCBI taxonomy): Eukaryota > Metazoa > Arthropoda > Insecta > Coleoptera > Cerambycidae > Rhamnusium > Rhamnusium bicolor. The sequence goes on along the minus strand of JANEYF010001929.1, from coordinate 681,682 downwards.
GCGAAGGACTTGTGTGGAATTGTTTTGATGTATGTGTATGATATTTTATTGTATTGTTTCATATATCACTTAATGGGCATTTGTTTGCAAATAAAGCATTATTATTATTATTAAAATGTTGATAATACCGGGGGGTTAGTGTATTTCGAGAAATTTATTTCGATGTATTTCCCCATTTTTCTGGAAGGGAGCAACTGCCCTATCTTGCCTCCTGGCGGCTTCCATGACAGCATTATTTCTTTACTTGTTTAAATATGGTTTTAGGTCTTTACACTGTTTTATAATCAGTTTAAAATAAAGTGTTAGTTTCTGTTTAATATTTACCATATCTCTGTTATTATGGTTTTACTAAATTAACCAGAGCATATAGATTATAAGGTATTTTGGATATATGAACATTCCCTAGGTTTTTTAAGAATAAATCGTAGAAAATTCAATGACTGAGATCGGTAGCGCAGTGGGCTAGAGTCTTAAGTGACAGACATGGCTGGATCACTGCCTGCTGACTACCGGGTTCAAACCTCGAGTTCGCCCTGACATAGTCGAGGGAAGCGGTTGCGTTTTCTCAACTGTGTAGTCTCCACTCATACAGCTCGGGATTTGGCTTTGAAATTTTTTTAATTAATGTGGTGTGTTTTGTTTTATGTTTATGTAACTTTCATCCAAATCAGAAAATCACTGATCTATAGTGTGTAAAACTGATTGACGCTATAGACAAACAGGATGTTTATTTATTTTTTTATTTATTTAAGAACGCAACAGACAACAGCCGTATTACAGAGTACTGAATGATATGTCAAAGATCTACGTAAAATAGGGCGGCGAAAAGCAGCCACAAATGATGTTGTAAAAAAATTAAATATTATGCTACAAATTGAAAACTTTTAAAAGTTTCAATCATCTCCAGATGATGTCAACTTAGTTGGCGAAACGCGCGTCGGGTGCAATAAATGGTGTTTGGTGTTTCGTGGAAAACTACGTCAGTGTTATCATCACATCAAAGGTACCAACCCACTTCAGGACTGCAAAATGAAGACAGTCCTCAAACATCGACAACACAATTAGGGCTGGATAACGGCAAATGCCCAAAGTCGGTTATTAATATTATGAGGCCGAAAAATAAAATCCTACAAAATCCATTTCACATATGGGCTTCAGAAGATGATCAAGACCGGATAATACAGTTTTGTGAAACTGCAAAATTTATGTAATGCTAATAACTTTGTTAATAATATTCTATTCTCTGATGAAGCAACATTTTGATAAAATTGAAAAGTAAATTGACATAACTGTCGTATTTGGTTCAGAGGTAATCCCAACCGGATGCGAGAAATCCACACGTAATATCCCCAAAAAAGTCAACATTCAAAATTACATTACTTTGTGAAAAATGTAATACCAATTTAATATATCACGAGGATGAGTTTGTTGCCAATAAGTACCTCAAGTCAATAATTTTACATATTAGTTAAAAACAATGTGATAATAATATAGTCTGTAATAGATGCATATTAGCCTTTTTAAAAAAGAAATTCACCATAAAGTGAATCAGATTTTTCCTCCTTCTTTTATCTCAGCAATCTTCTAAACTGTTTTAATCACTGCACTTCATTATTGTAAAAATTAGAAATACATTTTTTGTGTTGGTCTTTGTGTTTGTGTATTAATAAATATTTTATTACAGTACGTATTTTATTTGTCTGTCTGAAGAAAGCTGTTAATAAAGAAAAAGAGGAAATCTTCACAAATGTTGAATTTTTTCTGTATTTATAATTGAAATATCTAAAAATATTTGAAATAACGCAAATTATTTAAAGTACTTTAGAATATTTGAAATTCTGTGAAATATTTGAAGTACCTCAGAGTATCTGAAGTAGATGAAAATATTTCAAATACCCTGAAATATTTTAAATGCGGTACTTGTAATTTACAAGAAATACTTTCGACGAATACATTTGAATTGCTTTTCTTTACATCAAAGTACTTGGGATTTGGAATAGCACGTACTTTACCAAGTATATTTTATTTGGTACTTAAACAATTTCATTAAATACCATTGAATATCTCTGTTAAGTACTTTATTTTTTAATTTATGAAATAAAACCGACAATTATTAATAAATTTATTTATTTGTACATTTTTTACATCTACTCTTCTTATGACACAATCTTCAGTACTTAATAAGAAACCATTCATACATACACATTCTGTCAATTGAACAAGTACAATTTACGTAAATTTGGTTAACAATTCAATTTGAATAATTTAGATATTCCTAACTAAAAATAATTACAAAAGGAATAAAAAAAACTAGATACAATATCTACAAATCATTTTCAATAATTTAATTAAAGAACATGTAACAAACATAAAATTTGACATTGTTAGTCGTATTTATGGCTAAACATGGCAGGCAGAAAGAACTACCTAAATGAGCATTTTATTATAATATTTACACGAATATACACAAAGAATCGATTTAAAATGTTTTTTAAAAAAAGTTAAATCAGTCTGTATTTGTAGCACAGCCATACCACATTAATTTAAAATAAAACAAAACTAGAACACATCATATTCTAAGTTCTGTGTCCACTATCGATTTGTTCCTATTTTGCGTTGACTGCCTTGGCATAACGTGATGAGAAGTTGGCAATCCTGGTGCTACTAGAGGAGAAATTGATGGCGATTTCGTCGCTAACGGTGATAACGATGGCGAAAAACTAGGGGACATAGCAGTGGACGTGCTAAAAGTGGCTCCAGATGCATCATGGTTAATAGGTGACCTTGGCAGCATCAGCATTTGATTATGTCCTACACCACCATGGTGACTAGATCCTCCTCTGGAGTTTAATACGGGCATTGCTATAGACCGTGGAGCAACACTTGTTATTAAAGGAGGTGGTATATTTTTTGTAGGAGCTACAGAACTCTTACTTTTAACACTAGAAGTACCACTAGCGCCACTATGCACTGATGCAGTGTCATCTTTCAGTCTTGCTATCTCTGAGAATACATGAGCTAAGGGTTGATACTGGGGACCCCAATCTAACAGATAATCCCAATTATAACTACCGGCTAACTCTTCTTCACTATGTACTATTGAGCTTAAGGATCCATTCATGGAAGGTTGATGAGTGACCGCTGGAACATCTCCATAACCACCAATTGCCATTACATGATCCATCGTAGATCCTAATGTTGAGGCATTTACTCCTCCACCTTCATCTGTCGAACTTGCTCTATCACTACCAGCAACGTCATTTAATTTCGCATAAATTAAATTAGTTATGTCATTCTCATTACCGACCTCTTCATCAAAAATATGAAGACTGTCTAAAGGCACGGACTGATGATGATGGAGCGATTCTTTGCTGCTTCCAGCTCTGGGGTCTGTACATAACCTGGAAGCATTTTGTGGATGGCCAGAACTACTATTATTAATAATTCCCAATCTGGCCAAGTATTCCTGAGTGTTTCTTACAGAAACATCTGATAAATTGTCATCCTCATCATTTTGCCGATGAATACCCGAATCTCTTTGAAGAGGACCTTCATTTATCATTCGTATCTCCTCATCTTCTCCATCTTCACCATCTTCCGCAGATCCTCTACCACTTGAACCAGACTGCTCAGAACCAGAAAGTTCCGAGGTAGTAGCAGCTCCAGAGTTTGAACTAGCTGCATGACCAGCTCCGTATGGAGGAATTTCATCATATTTGGGAGGAGCAAACTGGTTGTTTCCTCCTGGTAGAGGCCCAACACCGACACCACCTCGAATTGGTATTGTATCAAATGCACTGGGATCTACATAATTATTGGAGGTAGATACAGACTCAGAATTCAAGTTTGGCTTGTTTACTTTTCTATTGCGTTTGTTTCTCATATGAAGAAAAACGAATACCGCTCCAAACATAATTATTAACAAAAGAAGAGCTATAAGAAGTCCTAACGCCCAATCAGCGATGCCTCCATTAGAGGGGCTTAAAGTTGCATTATTTTCTCTGTTTATCGCTAAATTAGTGCCTGGATCAGCAAGTGGATCTAAAATGATTTCAACCACTGTCATATTAGTCAAGGATCCTTGCCTTCCTGAACTAGCTGTTACCACTAAACTAATTTCTCGTCCGAGAGTTAACAGTTCAGAATTGTCAAACTTTTTCTTTATTATTATATCCCCCGTTGTTCGATTGATTTTAAAATATGAGTGTTGGGTTGTCAACTGGTAGACTACTCTACCATCAGGACCTTTATCTCTGTCAGTCGCAACCACATGACCAACGACGTAACCAACAGGCAACACTGCAGACGTAGCTAAAGTGAGTTTATAAGTACGTTCTGTGAATTGAGGGTGGAATTCATCTTTTCCCTCAATTTCCACTCTTACTTTTACCGTAGATGATTTTCCACCCACATCTGTGGCTTTTATAATAAAGTTGTATCTGTTTCTTTGCTCGTAATCAAAAACTGTTGAGGTTGTCACAACACCAGTTGAGGAATCGATATGAAATAGTTTCCAAGAGTTGTCCAGTTGAGCATAATTATTTGAACTAATTATAGAATAATTAAGAGAACCATATGAACCTTTGTCAAGATCGGTAGCATGTGCGGTAAATACAGCTGTACCAACGGGTTCGTTTTCCCCAACAAATTCTAAATATTCAGATACAGGGAACTTTGGTTCATTGTCATTTTCATCTTGCAGAATGATAAGAAATGTGTTAAGCGTACAAAGTGACGGTACACCTTTATCACATGCTCGTATAACAAAATTATAGTCAGTAATTCCTTGATCATAATCCAGCGATTTATTTACATATAAGATACCAGTGTTCTTATCCAACCTGAAACAGTCCTCATCGTTTCCAGAAGTGATATCATAAGTTATTTCTGCGTTGATAGTTCCAGATAAGTCAGCGTCAGTGGCGACTATTTTCTCAATAGATGAACCAACTGGTAAACCTTCGCTAATAGTTTTTTCGTAGTCAGCTTGTTGAAAAACAGGAGCATTATCGTTTGAATCCTCTATATAAATGAGAACGAGAATTACTGATAGATTTGTGGGATCTATAGATACTTTGATGTTATAATTGTCCTGTAATTCCCGATCTAAGCTTTTAATTAATATTAAAGCTCCTGAGGGGTTTGAGATCTCAAAAATTCCGTCGTCATTTCCATCAACTATCCTAAAGAAGGTAATTTGATTCTGGTTTGCTGGTTTAGCTAGATGAATTATGGTAGTACCTACAGTTGTATTTTCTGCGACGTTTATCCTGAAACATTATGAAATTAATTTGACGCTTAATTTAAAAACTTAAAATAACTTACTTATAGTCCCTTTTATTTTGGGAAGTAGATCCTGATGCAGAACCACCATTGACTTTTACTCTCACTGGTACAAGTGAATATAAGGGTGGATTTCCTTGGTCCGTCGCTTTAATAGTTAACAAGACATCCTCTGTCAATGTAGAGACATTTGATAAATTAGCCTTAAGTATTCCACTAATAGATCCAATTGAAAAGCCAGATACTGGTGTTAGTATAGAAAAATGTATTTTTGCATTTTCGTCGATATCAGCATCCGTTGCATTTAATACCAAAATGTCTGCAAGATTTGGAGATTGGCCATCTAAAAAAGAGTCTATTACAGTTAAATATTAATTCATATTATAATAGGCATCCTACCTGGTAAATTTGTTAAGTATGCAGTTTGAGAAAATACTGGGGCATTATCGTTTACATCCGTAACTTTAATGGTTAGAGTTGTTTGTGCTATGTGGGCTGTGTCTGATGCAACAATCCTAAGCTTGCATTCTTGCCACGATTCAAAGTCGAGGTTTTCCTTTAAAATTACTTTACCACTGAACCTGTCAATGCTAAAATACTTTAAAAAATCCCTGTCGTTTTCTTTGGAAAAACTGTAGGTGAGAGCTGGATGCGTATCGACGTCGTTTGCAGTTACAGTTGTTAATGCCGTTCCAATTGGCATATCTTCTTTAACTGTGATAATACTATGAGGTGGAAAGGTCGGCTGATTGTCATTAATATCTACCACATTGATTCGAATTCTTGCAGTGCCAGTCATTTGTGGAACCCCCTCGTCAGTAGCTATAACTGTTAATCTATACGTATCCCGAATTTCTCTGTCAAGTACTATATTAGTTTTTAATATTCCACTGAACGCTGGTTCTATTTTGAATGCGTTATCATGGTTACCATCAACTATATGATATAAAATTCTAGAATTTGGGCCTTCATCTGCATCAAAAGCAAAAGCTTGTAATACATAGGCACCCTTCTTGTTGCCTTCCCAAACGCTTGCGGTGTATTGTTGTTGAGTAAACTTAGGAGAATTATCATTCTGATCAGTGAGTTTTATTACAACATTGCAGTAACCATGTAAGTTTTGATTGCCTTCAGTTCTTGCCTCAACAACAAGTCGTAATTCTTTATGAAGTTCATAGTCGAGGTTTTTCGGATCTCTTACTTGAATTATGCCGCTCTCTGAATTAATTACAAATATATTCTCTTCGTTGCCAGTTCCGAATGAATACAATATCCGTTGACGACGTCCATCGGTTCTCACAGCAGCTACTTGTATAATATCGCGAAACTGCTCCGCGTTTTCGGGCATTGTAACCGTGTAAGTACTATTTTGAAATGTCAATTGTGGATCTCCTTCTGGTATGTCACCAACAACTATTTCTACCAAACCAGTTGAGCTTCTAGGCGGATTACCTTTATCTGTAGCTAGAATATTAAGATAAATCACTTTACCAATATTACTAGCTAATGATTGAGTAGCTGTTAAAATACCCTTATTTGGGTTAATTCTAAATTTTCCATCATTTACTAGACTATATACGATATCAGCATTGGTGCCTTCATCTGCATCTTTTGCAGTAACTTTTAGAATGGTTTGGCCTGGTTGAATATAAGCGGATACTTTTTCTCTGAAGGGATATTGCGTAAAAATTGGTTTATTGTCATTTACGTCTAAGATCCCGACGGTAACAGGAACTTTTTGAGATCTGGCGTTGTACTTTCCTCCATCAGTAGCAACCACCAGGAAATTGTAAACTGTTTGACGTTCTCTATCAAATAATCTGTAGAAACAAATAAAATTGTATTAAAAAATTATGAATTTTAAAATGAATAATTTTGGCATTCGAACATTAGAAATGATACATACCCGGCAGTAGTGACAACTCCAGTTTTGTTATCAATCCGAAATAACCACTGACTTTCATTAGCTAATGAGTAAATAATTCTTGCATTTACTCCAATATCAGCATCAGATGCGTGAACTTTCAGAACTGAAGTATCGATTGGTACGTCCTCAAGAACTGTTGTGGAATACTTAGACAAATCAAATTTTGGATCATTATCGTTTTGATCTTCCACAGAGATAGTCATATTGCAAGAATTCTGCAAGGAAGGTGTGCCCTGATCTTGAGCTGTGACGGTTAGATAATATCGTGCGTGACTTTCTCTATCCAATGGTCTCGCAGTTAAGTCTCCAGTCTTCATGTTAATGCTAAATTTGTTTCCAACATTTCCACTTGTAATGCTATAAGAAATTTCCCCATTAAATCCAATATCTAAATCTTTAGCTACCACAGTGTGAATTACGGCGGTTTCGCTATTTTCAGGGACAGATAGGCGATAGCAAGACCCTGGTTGAAACTGAGGTGCGTGATCGTTCACATCTGCAACTTTGATGATTAAGGTACTAATGTCAAAAAGAGTTATACCACTGTTCGATGAGTCACTAACATAAATAGGAATTATATAAGTTTCTGTTACTTCTCGATCTAAATTTTTCTTTGTCAAAACTTTACCGGTCGGGGATTTAATCTCGAAAGTATCATCTGCAATTCCAGGTGGTATAATGAATGTTAAGTTGTCACCTGAAAATAAATATAAAAAAAATCATAAGGTTGTCTCTGAAATTTCCAATAGATAGAAGATAATCTAATTTCATTGCATGAGACGCTAGATATAGGAAGAGAAGCTTAAATATTTATGATTGAATCCGATATTATGTCTACATTTATGTTTATTTTCTATACGTATTAAATAAATATTCATGATTTTATTATCCGCAACAAACGATTAATTTGATTTTAGATCTGATGAACTACATGTACTGAGAATAATGAAAGGAAATTTCTTCTATGCAACAACAAACTGTAGCTAATTTAATCAGATATATAATCCTATGTAAGTATTTAAATTCTAATGAAATTAAATCATTTACCGGAATGTCATATTGTACAAGATATACAGGGTGTCCTAACCAAAAGTAGGTACCCTGAATAAGTTTGGAGATAAAAAATTTTTGAAAAATTGGTGAAACATGTCGACCTTGTTTCCAAAGGGGACATATTTTAATGTAATACTTGTATACCTCTCATCATCCCTCTACCCTACACGGCCACCCCCTTAAAAAATTCAAATGGTAAAGGGGGTCAAGTGATACATCTTTTGAAAGGTCTTTCAATTCTCTAGATAACTGTGTATTTTTCTAAACTTTTATCGATTCGTTCCTGAGAAATAATTGTTTCATTATTTTAGGTTCGGGAAATAAAAATAAAAGAAGCAGTTTAAATTATCGTATGTATTGTTCAAAATGACTCCCACCGACTTCCATACAGTAGTATATTCTGTCTTGAAATTCTGCACGAACATTTCTAAACACATCAGGAGTCAATAAACGGCATTCTCGGACAATTCTTTCACGTAACTCTTCCAGAGATGCATGTTTTGTTGCAAATACCTTCGATTTCAAATGTCCCCACAGAAAGAAATCCAAGGGAGTTAAATCGCATGACCTAGCGGGCAACTCCACAGGACCTCTTCTTCCAATTCATCGCTCAGGAAACCCATTATCCAAAAATTGACGGACTGCTATAGCAAAATGTGGGGTGCCCCATCCTGTTGAAAAAAGAATTCGCCCTCTAAAAGATTATCGTCTTCTTCGAAGATTTAGGTAATCATTGGGTCGATGTTATTTTCTAACAAATCGAGGTACCTTTCGCCAATTAAATTGTCAGGAGTAAAAAACGGCCCGACAATGTGATCCCCTAAAATGCCAGTCCAAACATTTATCTTCTGAGGCCTTTGGGTATGAGTTTCCATGAACAAATGTGGATTGGTTTCACTCCAATACCTACAACTGTGTCTGTTTACCTCCCCATTTAACTGAAATGTCGATTCATCAAAAAATCACGTATTGTACAGTAGATTGGCATTACCGTTTAATTGTTCACTAAAAATCTCACAGAATTCAAGCCGACGATTGGGATCATCTTCGTTTAATTCGTGTACCAATTTAAATTTATATGGATGAAATTTGTGGGCCTTTACAATTCGATGAACACTGCTTCGTGATACACCGGAAGCCTCAGCTACTTTTCTTATCGATTGAGTATTATCCATCTGCAAATGACCCAGAACTGCCACTTCGACTGCTTCATTCCTAATCGGTCGCTGAGGTTCATGCTTTTTGTTTCCTACAGAACCTGTTTTCATAAATTTTGTCAATAATTGTAAATCATACTGAGAACCAACCCTTCTATCTGGGTGATTACTATTGAATATGCGCTCCGTAGCTCTAGCACAATTATCGTTTCTAAAATAAATGCTGACAATGTCTATTCTCTCCTGAAGGGTATAAACCATTTTGAGAACTTACTTTGGTAAAATGTATATCGATTTAAAATTGGTTGTGAACAAATTAATGTTCAAGGACTATCAAATACTTATGAGTCTTTTATTATTCTAAAAATAAACGGACAAGGAAAGTGTTTTTTTTGTCGAAAAAACTCGTGTTGATTTGAGAGCACTAAAAAATGTAGTTTTTTTTATAAATTGCAATACCCAGTGCCGTGTATTTTAGATTTTTTAAACGATTTCGATTGTGTGTAATCATCAAAAATAAAATTATTTTCCTTAAGAACGAATCGATAAAAGTTAAAAAACATACGCAGTTATGTAGGGAATTGAAAGACCTTTCAAAAAGGTGTATCACTCGACCCCCCTTTGCCATTTGAATTTTTTGAAGAGGGACGTGTAGGGTAGAGGGATGATGATAGGTATACAAGTATTACATTAAAATATGTCCCCCTTAGAAACAAGGTCGACGTGTTTCACCAATTCTTCGAAAAATTTTTGTCTCCAAAGTTATTCAGCGTGCCTACTTTTGGTTGGGACACCCTGTATGTATAAGCTCATTAGTAATTTTAAGGTTTGGCTTATTCTGCATACATGTTTTAGAAGATAAAATTTATTTATTTTTTTAGAAATGAAAGCTCCGATTAAATTCAATTTTACTGCCTTTAATGACGTGTTTTATTATTGTAACTATGTACTTACTTTCTTCAGTTAATCCAGATTTTGCTGTAACTTTAGTAACAAGCGAACCAATGAAAATATCTTCTGAAACGGTAGCTGTATATTCGGAATCCAGAAATTTTGGTGGGCCATTCACTGAACCCTGTATTAATAATTTTAGTTCCATATTAGCCTTTTTAGTTGGTGTTCCATGATCGTTTGCAGTAATATTTAAAATAAATGACTTCTGATTATACTGCAAAGGTTTTGCTAGAGTAAGAACACCAGTGTCGTAGCCTAAAGAAAACACTCCTGCATCATTGCCACTTGAAATGACATAGGTAACTCTTCCGTTATCTCCACTATCTATGTCAACAGCTACCAAATGTGTCACCGTCATACCTACAGTAGCGGATTCGCTTATATATGTCGTTGACGTTGTTGGCACAACAAACTTAGGAGCATTGTCATTGAAATCGGTTACTATTATCCTTGCAGTGACTGAGGTACTCTGTCTTTCAGAAACATTGAGGGACTGGTCAGTAGCTTTAACAACTAGAGTATATTCTTGAGTTGTTTCAAAATCTAAACTGGAAGACAAAATGAGGGTTCCTGTTAATGAATCAACAGTAAAAATGTTTGAGTTTGGAAATTGTTTTACTAAACTATATCTCAAGTCTCCGTTACTGCCACTATCTGCATCAAAAGCGGTGAAATTATAAACGGAGGTACCAATTTCGGTGTTCTCACTGACAGGAATCATTATGGGATCTTGAGCCCATTTTGGGGGGTTGTCGTTAGCATCGGCAATGTCGACCCTCACAGTAATGGCGCTACTTTGAGGATTATTCATGGTACTTGTGTCCAAAGCTCTTACTTCTAAACGATATTCTGCTTGAGTTTCTCTATCAAGTTCACGCGCTACTACCAACGAGCCTGTACTACGATCAATATCAAAAGCATCTCCGATGGTGTCAGACATAAGAGATGTTAGGGTATACGTTATATGGCCACCACTACTCCCAGCTATAGTATTTTCCTGATCAGGTTCAATAGTAGCAACGGAGCCAACAGTTTGCCCAATTTTTACATCTTCTCTAACTCTAAAGACTAAACTGGAACTAGTAAATGTTGGCCTGTTATCATTCAAGTCCAGTACTTCCACCCTTAACATACGCACAGTTTGCTTAGGAGGGTTCCCTCCATCTGTTGCGGCCACACCCAGTCTGTATATAGTTTTTTCCTCATGATCCAGGACCATCCGCGTTTTAATCACTCCTGTTACGGAATCAATACTAAAAACGCCAAAACCATCCGAATCGCGGCCTTTAAGTATTGAATAAGTTATAGAGGCATTATAACCGTTATCAGCATCCACGGCTCTAATACGGACAACTTCAGTGCCAGGAGACTGCTCTTCACGAACACTGACTACGTCTTCTTGAGGATCCACAATTTCTGGAGCATTATCATTTACGTCTAAAATAGTTATTCTTACAGCCACTCTTATGCTTCTAGATGGAGTACCCTGGTCTCTCGCCTCGGCTACCAAATCATGGGTTTCTTTCCGCTCGCGGTCTAATGGTTCTTTAGTGGTGATGTCCCCTAAAAATAAAAAAAAAATAAAAAATACATAAATAAACAGTTTTTTTCATCACAAGTATAATTGCAATTGTGTTAATACATTTATTGAAATTAATAACTACGTATTAATTTTTTTTTTGTATTGAGATGCAGTCATTTTCACACTTATCACTTTCAACCTAAATATTTCATAGTGACTGAGAAAAATTAAAATCTATTAGATTCTATGAAGAAAAGTTTTTATGAGGTAATAAATATATCAAACTATAACTTTGAATTATCAGATTAGATCAGATGTTAGGCAAGTAAAAATCACCTACTCTTCGTTAGACAAGAGGTTCGACAAAATTTCCAGGTTTAGGGTAGCTTATACCCTGTCATCGCTGATAGGCCCTGGTAACGGATATAGGCAGACGTTAAATAAATGAATAAAAAAAAAAACAATTTTGAGTTTATTTCCTCGATTCTCTCATCGCATATTTCCTTGCATTTTCATTATAAGTTTATTTCTTCAAAAACAGGAAAATGAATATCAGTAGTTGGCACGTTTAATATTCAGGTAAGAACATAAAAAGTTATAAGAAGTAGTAGTGTAAAAAATAGAAGTAGTAAGATTAATCAGTCAAAAGAAAGTGTTCCTCGGAAAGTTGTCACCACTGTAGAAAATCATTCCTCAATCATTTTATACAGATGAAATTGATCTTTTTAACAAGGGATTAAATTTTGCATTAACTGCCTCTGAAGGTATTCAATACGAAACTGTTGCAAATACCAACCAATGCCTTTCTGATTTCCTTAAAGGATTGGTCAGAGAAGCCGGCAGGAATTAAATCTCCACAAATATTACCACTAAAGTAAATAGAAAGAATCCATAAACGATAAATAAAAGTACCAAGCAGTTGCGTGAAAAATTTGTTTTTGTTTAAAAGCTGATAAGGGTAATAACGTTGTTATTTTAGATAAAGAGGATTAGTATGAAAGGGTAGACAACCTGATTAATAATGGTCCTTATAAAAAACTTTCTACTAATCCATTACCGAAAATGATTTTTGAAGTAAAAAATGTACTTAAATCATGTAACAACCTTATCACTCCAGCTTTAAATAGGAGGTTACATGTATCTAATCTAAGTGCACCTAGATTGTACTGCTTGCCTAAGATATATAAATTAGGAAAGTTTGTGCGTCTTATTGTTTCAGCAGTTGGATCGCCACTTACTACCTATCAAAATAGTTAACATAGGAGTTCGAATGTTTATCCATTGCATCAGCTAGTTTATCTGATTAATTCCAATAATTTTATTAATAAGGTGAAAAATGTCCAGTTGCAAGAAGGTGAAATTTTGATCGTTCATTGTTTCCAAGTGTTCCGATACCACAGACCTTGTACTACCTTGAGGATTTACTCGAATCAAACAATTTTAGTCAAGATGTAGTAAATGAATATATTCAGCTCACTAAACTTTGCATGAAATAAAATTGCTTTCAATTCAATGATAATTCCTCGAATAACATGAAGAGACAGCAGTGGATACTCTTTGTCACCATTCATTGCCAGTCTCTTCATGAACAGATTCAAAACAGAGGCCAAAGAAGAATTCGATTATTTTTCCAAGGTTTGGCTTAGGTATGTGGATGATATATTTGCAGTGATTGATACAAATGTCACTTATGTTGACAACTTTATTTCTAAATTAAACATTTGCTTCGCGTCAGTTAAATTCTCATATGAAATTGAAAACTGTGGACAACTGCCATATTTAGTGTTTAATAATTAGAAATAGTGAAAATAAGAATTTGACGTATAGAAAAAAGATATCAGTACTTTAAGACATATGCCTAAGGACTTTCACCATTATGTTCAACACTAAATGGTGAGTTTTAATTTTTTAGTTCATCGCCTCTTAAACTTCCCCCAATTAGGAGGAACAGTTTGAAAAAGAAAAGTCATTGACTAAGTGTGTGCGAGTTAAGTGAGTACCTAATGAATAATATGTAAGTTTAGTTGATAAATTAATTAGGAAACGTAAATTTAATGACACGTCGACATTCCTCAAACTCTTAAATGAAAGAGAAAAATCCAGAATTTGTATCGATTTCATACGATTTTCGATTCACCCGTTCTATTGGTAAGATTTTTAAAGATATAGGTATGACAGTCGTTCATTCATCGGGATATAAACTAAAACAACAAGTATGTTAGTTATATGTGCCATATCTTACACTGGCAAAGAGATTTAAACTACCTATATTCCCAAATATTGTATAAACGTATATAAATATGTATTTGTTTTCCATTTACTGAATTTGATGTATACATTTTCTTATTATGTGTCATAATTTGTTTAAAATTAAATTTACACTAAAGTTGTATATCCTGTACTAAGCCCTTCTAGAAATAAATAATTTTTTCAACTTGTAATCTTAATTGTTAACTCTTAAAAACGAAACATCGTTGAAAGATCTATTGAATTATCCTCATAATTATTGCAGTCTGTAAATCAAAAGATTGCAGCTTTTTTATTTAGTTATATTTACTTTATTTTCTTTTATATTCTTGTAATCAAGAAGCAAATCACCGCCTGTTCTGTGTAAATTTTAAGCCTCTTATGGTATCTTCTTAGTGAAATCGGGACTCGTCGAGGTGTCAGGATTAATCATGTGTTACTGACATCGAGATATTTGTGGTGTATCTCGACTTACAGGCCTTGAAACGGAAAGTGATATTTATGTGAATTTGCGATTACAGTATTTGTAATATACAGGAACCGTTTATACAATTTATAGTCAATAAAAACCTTTTATTGTAATAATTTAACTAAAAATTAAGAGTAATTAATGAGAATGCTTTGAATATTTATTTTGTCACTGTCACTGCCACTGTCACTATTACTGTAAGAGCGTGTACACAGTAATGGGTTTATGGTCATAGCAATGAACAGTATTATCTATTGAGTATTTTATCACAAATGTTGCCATAATTAAGATCCGTTGATTTCGAATTTATTTCAATATTCGAGATATTCCATTTTCAAGTAATCCATTACGTTTTGTTATGTGTGGACAAGTGACGTAACAATGACCAATTTTCAAAATGAAAGTCTCTAGGAGCAATCAAGAGAATCATGATAAGGCAAGACTAGCAATATTGCATATTCCAACGCGATCAGTTAATCACACACTGCAATAAATTTATCATCGGATATCTAGAAGTTCGATTCCTTAAAGCAAGTAACCGGTTATATATACTCAGTTATAACTAGATACGTCAAATTAGAGTCAGTGTTGCCAGTGTTCTCGATTAATCATCAGATTTGGCGATAACTATAGAACACTGGCAATGCAGCAACTTTTTATGAAAATTGGGCAATTTTTTTAAGGATCCAGTTCTTTCTATATAAATATTTTTCTAGTTCATTATTTTTTCAGAGCTGATTTTAATTGATCAATTAACTATATTAACCAATATACCAATGTTCGTGAGTCGTGACCGTTAGCATAGTAAACATAACTACTATTTTTACTATGCTTACAGTCACGACTCAGGATCAATGGTATATCGGTTAATATGGTTAATTGATCGGTTTCCTTTTTATCACCAGCAGTGTAACTGTAAAACAAATGACATGTCAGTTTACTCATTTTTATACTACTACTACTACTATTACTATTAGTAGGGAAGCAGAACATTAAATAGTCGAATAGTCTCGCAAATTATAGTCTGTTATTTATTACTAAAATTTTTCATTTTGGCGATTTTTTATGAAATCAGCGATTTTAACCCTTAATTTGATAGTGTATCTTATAGGATACACTATATTTATAAACACATAATTTATGGTTAATGGTCAAATCAAGGTGAGCCATCTAGTTTACTGGTCAAATACGATCTACTTTATACAGTTTTACTAATAGTTCAGCCATCTATACAAATTTGTTGAAACTACTCTATGATTATTTAGCAATGGCGGCTATGTGCAACAGCTGATCGTGTCATAAGGTAAGTATTATTAGTTTTTTACACATATTGTTCGGATATTTATATAAAATAGTACTAGGCGTTGTTTTTAGATGTTTGATATATGTTGTATTATATGCCAGAAAAAATTTGTGATATTTTGCAACAAAAAAATAGCATTTTTATATTATGTAACTTATTATCCACATTACTAAATTGATAAGTAGATGGGTCACGTGTATTATGTATCCTATTGTCGACATTACCAAGTTTTCAGGATGGTGTATCAAGTTTGTTTTGTATATTTTTTTGGCTACATTATATTGATATCCGAATTAAAAAAATATATTATTTTTAATTGTAAAAAAACTAAAATCTACGATAAAAACAACAAACATTTATTTTTTATTTCAGAAAAAAAAATAAACAAAATGTTTCCAACTCGTAGAGATAAAATTGTGCCTCTTCTTCCTCTTCTACATCAAATACTGATGAGTCAAGTGACTATGATGAAGAAAAATACTTGATATAAATGATCAGGATAGATATTCCTACTCATCTGAGGCATCTTCACTTTCTAGCTCAAATGCAGAAACAACTTGATGAGATTATTTTGAACAGTTCAGATATCGACATCGCTTCAGAACAGGGCGAAGAACCGAATATTGAACTACAAGGACTAAAAACACCTATCAAAAACATTTCAGACGACAATACAACCCCAACACAATCATATGTTTTGACCCCATTGAAAAAAAGATCTCATTCAAAGAAAAAAGGCCAGGAAAGTAAGGGAAGCGGAACAAAGTCAAAAGAAGAAGGAACATTCTAAAATATATAACACCAAAAAAAACCAATAAGAGGCGTGTGAAAAATCCCAATATAACAAATACATGGTCCAACAAAGAATTTGAGTATCCAGTAGATATACCTGATAACGACTTTTCAATACCAAACGAAGAACAATCACCTCTGCAATATATCAAGACATTTTTTTCTATTCAGCTTATTATGGAAAATATTAATTTATATTCTTGTCAAGAAACAGGAAAATCTATAAATATTGTTGAAAACGAGGTTCACGATGTCGTAGCTATACATACTTTGATGGGTATAGTGGATATGCCATCATATTTAGAGTATTGGATCAAATAATTTAGATAAAATGACATTGATGTAATGCCTTTGAAACGGTATCAACAAATCAGACGGTATATTCATTTTGTCAATAACAGAAATCAGAACGGCGATCCTTATTTCAAAATAAGGCCTGTTCTTGATATAAAGGTAGATGCCGTTGTGTAAGTCTGGAGAAATTCACTGGATCTGTACCAAATGCGATGCAAGACTGTGATTGGTAAAAACCCGTAACTACTTTTACACCTTTCATAACAATAATTAGGCAACGTTTTTTTGACTATATGTTTTGTACCCCATTTTGAATGTATTTTTCTTATTCATTATAAATATAAACATTTAAAATATAATTTTTGGTATTGTATCCTATAAGATACAAAATATATTAGCAATAGATCTTCTATTATTTAGCAGTGTGTCCTATAATTTTTTGGCATCTTCAATTTTTCAATTTTTTTTAGCATACATGGGTCCTAATAGACATAATCCAATCAAATATACCTATTTTTGTACGATGAGTTAGCTAAATCAACTCTTGTCAAATTAAGGGTTAACTGTGACAGTTGGCGACAATATTTTTTATGACCTGGCAATGTTAGCTAGAGTTTAAGGAGTCGTATAGGGAAGTTCACTTTATAAGACAATGTTAGCTAGAGTCTAAGGAGTCGTATAGGGAAGTTCACTTTATAAGACACTGGTTACCCCTCCATTTCCTAGACATGATTTTCAACTATTTCACTATTTACTAGGTACTTTAGTTCCAAAGGTATGAGGCATTCAAATATTTAAATAGACAATAGACACCTGAATAAGCATGGTCTAACCATTTCGTAACGTTGGGCGATATTTGCGCTGAAAGCACCAGAGGAATTTGAAGAGTTTTAGGATATCTCGAGATTTTAAGTTACATTATTTCATGAAAATTTCATTAATTTAAATTTATTTAACGTAGGTAGGTTAATACCATATGAGTAATTATTCATGGTAAAGCAAACAAAATTTTATGAGAATTTTTCTGTTTGCTTTACCATTAAATTTATTTGTTTTGCGTTAGAAATCAAACTGCTCAATTGTCTTGGCCTAGAAATCACAACGAAGAATACAGTAGCAATGGTGAAGAGTGGCACTACAATTTTATTAAGAATAGACACGACTTAGATGTATTAGAGACAATAACTCCTTATTTGACCTAACGTCGAAACAAAAATATGTGGTACATAT
Organism: Rhamnusium bicolor; assembly: GCA_029963845.1. Lineage (NCBI taxonomy): Eukaryota > Metazoa > Arthropoda > Insecta > Coleoptera > Cerambycidae > Rhamnusium > Rhamnusium bicolor. The sequence goes on along the minus strand of JANEYF010001929.1, from coordinate 663,451 downwards.
GTAACTTATTATTCATAATGTAGTAGAAGATAGTAAGGATAGTAAATCTGTTGTAAGAGAGCAGTCAGTAACTGAATGGTATAGCGGGAAGCGGTCCATGCGAAGTTGGTTTCGGTGGGTTTCGTTCGACGGCCGGGAATGTTGCTGGACCGCTTCTTCAGCCTTAGCCTTAGCTCCCTCGACGTCGCGCTTGCTGGATTCCACGGACATACTTCACGCGTACTCGGATCATGCAGCTGCAACTAGATCATGCTCTACCCACCGTCGCGTCATCCTATATCTACTAATTGTTATATTGTATAACAATCTACTAAATACGTCAATAAATATTGCACAGGTTAATTTGATACCTTGTGGTGAATTTACTATCCAGCATTTAAAAATAGTAAGAGAAATGTGGAAAATACAAGCGAGTGTTGTACAAAAAGAACTTGTCATATGAATTTAAAATGATTGTTTTGCTGTGTATTGGAAAACTGAGAAGAATAAGTACACAGTAAAACATTTATTTAAAAATCAGATTCAAACGGAGCTTTCTTTTCGTATAAATAACCAAAAAGTGTACATTATTTAATTAAATGCTAACCAACCAACATATTAATTTCCAAATACTTACAGTACACCTCGAATTACCTTTTAATGAAAATCCTATACAGGGTGTTCCAGATTCACTTTTCAAAGATGAAAATATCGCCTACATTAAAAGTGGCCCAATATGGGTCAAATTAGCGAAAAGTTGAATATTTTTATATGGCTTGTGCCAAATTTGTTGCATTTGCTGATAATTCTCGACGAATTGTGACAATAAGGACCAGGAACGTAAACTAGACCGGCCTTCAGGAACGACATAGATAGTTACTCCCTATGTAAATATTTACAGCTCAAAAATCTGGACACCAAAATTTTTAAATCGTTATGAGCTGTGCTTATTTAGGATTCTGTTGGTTTTGAAACGGTAAAGACGTTAATATGGACAATTTGTAAGTATTTACTATTTCAAAATTAACAATATCCTAAACAAGCATTGCTAGTGTGAAAATTTTGGCAACCAGATTTTTGAGCGGTGAGAAGTAACTATCTACAGTTATTCAAAGTGAAAATCATCCACATCCTGATTGGTATTTTTTCCAAGAATGTTATTTATTAGAGGCCGGTTTCTACAAATTTACACGGTTTCCTACCTATTTAAAACATAATATAAGAGCCAAACCACACGAGCGTTAATTCAACGCACGTTCGACGCGCGTTGAAATTTCGCGTTGTAGAAATACAATGAAATATATTGTGCCATCCACACAAACAACGCGCGTCATATTTAACGCGCGTTAAAAAATGACAACGCTTGGTATCTCCACAACGCGCGTTCGACGTGGCAACGTGCGTTGTACAAATACGTTGTGTTATATGTGAGCATACACACGATATTAATTTAACGCGCGTTTCAGTTCGTATGAAGACACGTTGCTAGTTAAGTTATAACCTATTTAAAGTACGAATTATTCCGTCTTTAATTTTGGTAAAAGGTTCATCAAATGTTGCAATTGACATACGAAAATAATTAAAAAATTTTATGGGATCTTCTCGAAGTCTAGGAAAAAGACAGTAGAATGTGCCCTCGCTATATCGTATTTCATTAATAGGGTGTACCCATCATTTTCGGTTTCTAACTCTTCTTTTTCCTACTATTTTTGCACTTAAATAAACAAACAAAACGAGCTCTACATCATCCATGGCTGAATTAACAATGATAGCGCGCGCTTAATGCCTATTCACCTATCTCGTGTGGATGGGCAAGCAACGCGCGTTACTTTAGCGCGCGTGGAACGCGCGTTGAATTAACGCCCGTGTGTTTTCGCTCTAAGACATACACATGTGAGTGGAGTGGCCTTTTTCAGAAATTTCGCAACCAACAGCACTAGTATGTAAATATGAAGAAACTGGTGATTTACCCACCGCCACGCACTAGAATTGTTTTAATCTTTTATTGTCAGTCATGTGTTACATATTACGTGGATTAGAGTGCGTAAAATGGAAGGCGATAAAAAACAAACAAGCATTGACATGAGAAAATTAGTAATCATCCATTATAAAGAAAGGAAATCGCAACGGCAAATTGCAAAAATCATTGACAGAAGTCGATCTACAGTCGAGTACATTATTAAGGGCCGGTTGTACCGACGTGGTTTAGCCAGAGTCCAACTGAACATCGTTTATAATCCAAGATTACGATTGTTACAACAATCGTAACATTGGATTTTAAACTTCATACTACCTGAAATAACCATTTTAAAGTGGTGATAAATTTCCAGTTTTTGCTGCTTTTAAGAATCCTCAAGGTTCAGTTGGTCATTTATAGGAACAATGATAAATTATGATTAACTGTATAATTTCAGATAACTAAAGATAAATTCCCTGTTTTCTAATTTGATAGGGGAGAAAACTCCATGTAATAATATATACATACAATAAAAAACTAGTTTAATATTTTATATTCATAGTCCATCTGAATTTAATTATGTAAAAAGATGATTGGGTGTAATTTTGATAATCGTTAAAATTTCAAAATATATTAATCGTGACATTAATAATCCAGTCACTTAAGCCAAAAAAGAGGGTTAACCTCGGAATGAGAGATAATAAGCTGTAAACTTGCATAAACCTTTATTTTGGCGTTTTAAAAGTTGTCTCAAAAGTCTCATAAAATCTCGTGTCCGCGTCTTAATATATTCAAGGTCAAAGGTCACAAAAATCGGTTTTTTGCAAATATATCGCTTCCTATGGTTTTAATGCCATTTGTATTTATTATAAAAAATTGTAGAGAATAAAATTCTCTACAACTTTTGTTCCAAACATTTTTTTATATACTCAACCGTTTTTGAGATAGAGGGCGGAGAGCGTGCCGCGCTTATCTATTCACAGCAGCAAGGTCACCCCGTAAGTCTCGGTAAATAATACGCCGTATAAAGTCTATATATCATTAAAAAATATATAATTATGAATAATTTGCATTATTTATTAATTAATACATTATACATATTTAATATTTTTCATTTATCGAATATATATTTGTTTAATATTACTTACCTCTCCGTGTAATCAACTGCAAGAATGGTTGTGGTTCACGCTGCGGATGCAGGAAATCGGAGTTGCAATGTTCTTTAGCTTGTGGCCAGTGTATTGGGCAAGCGTGCCTCAATGCTTTACCGTATCAAAACGATCTCGATGAAGATAGTACATTTGACCCCGAAATTCTCGAAGATCTAGAAAAATATCCTTGACAACGAAAATGATGATAATGAATTGGAAATTTTCGAGCAACCGGAAGACGATGATGAAGAAGAAGAAGAAAATTAAGACTCAAGTCCTTCTAATTATAAAAGTTTTTGAAAAAACTTCCCCACATTTGAATTTCAACTGTAATAAATATATGAAAAAGTATTTCTAAATAAAATGTAATTAAAATGTATTTACTCAATTATTTTTCTACTTAAAATATAATTAACATATATAATAGAATATAATTAAAATATACTTAAAGTATTCCAGTCAACAATTTTTTGATTACACGGAAAGGTAAGTAATATTAAACAAATATATATTCGATAAATGAAAAATATCATTAAATATAATGTATTAATTAATAAACAATGCAAATTATTCATAATTATATATTTTTTAATGATTTATAGACTTTATATGGCGTATTATTTACCGGGACTTACGGTTGACCTTGCATTATGCTGTGAATAGGTAAGCGCGGCGCGCTCTCGGCCCTCTATCTCAAAAACGGTTGAGTATATAAAAAAATGTTTGGGACAAAAGTTGTACAGAATATTATTCTCTACAATTTTTATAATAAATGAAAATGGCATTAATACCATAGAAAGTGAGATATTTGCAAAAAACCGATTTTTGTGACTTTTGACCTTAAATATCTTAAGACGCGGACACAAGATTTTATGAGACTTTTGAGACAACTTTTAGAACGCCAAAATAAAGGTTTATACAAGTTTACAGCTTATTATCTCTCATTCCGAGGTGAAACCTCTAATGTGCCTGGACTATAATTGAATAAAAATAAAGAAGAAAACGTGTTATCCAAGATTTTTGGAAAATTGCTTTCAAGATACATCTCGTCAAGCAAGCGCATATCATAATTCGACACATAAAGTCTTTGACTCTGTTTATATGAAATAAGTACAGTCACTGTCATAACTAGTGCATCGTCATGATTCTTCTTCTTTCTAGACGAAGAATCATGACGATATCTTTTCTAAGAGATAAATTTGAAACTGTATATTTCAAATAGTTATAGTGATGCACCAGTTAAGTCGATAGTTTCTTCCATTGGCAGCCAAACTTTAGTTTATTGGTCCTGGATAAGCACTCAAAATCTTTATTTTGGTGCTTTTAAAACATGGCCTAGTTCCACTATTTTTTTCATTTCCGATTCGAATGACCATCATATAAGTTCCTTCGAGACACTTTCATAAAATCTAGTAGTTATATATGAAGATATACATGAATTGTTCCTATTCGAAAATAGTCCAAGAAAATGAGGTGAGAAGTTGACAATAATTAGATAGTAATTGAAAATATGTGGAAGTTGTTCAATATTAAAAACTGAATATAATGATCCAAAGTTTTAGATTCGATAAACAGGACAAGTGTACAAAAGAATTAAAAAATATTTAAAAAAAGTGCACCGCGACACTTCACTCAAAATGCTTATTAGAGAACCATAACAGATTTGTCAAAATTTTATTGGAGCAAAGTTATATAGGATAAAATTCTTCAAAAAAAGTCCAGAGCAGTATATACTTATCTTTTATAGTTTAGCCGTGAGCTGCACTCAATGTTATGTAATCAAAACGCGTGAAGCACGGGAGCCGCTGTATCGACACTCTTAATTTTAATTCATTATGTACATTTTATAACTATGGAACCGAGTCCAAAACATTCATGGATGTTCTACGCATTGTGGAGAAATTTTTCGCAACGAACAAAAAATTTCGAATTCAAATTTTGTATGAAAAAGGTGTGTGTAATGGATGGACGCCGCATCGGTATATACGTAGCGGCCTTTAGACCGAAGTTTATACATTTTATCATCTTTTGTAGTTTTTGTGTTTTCATTCAGATGCAGATACTTTTTGATGTCTCTGAAAGGTTTTCTAGGCAAGGAATTATATTCAGAGGTACTTCAGGATGGAGATTGCGCTCAATACATATATCTCCTTGTGTAAGTTTATGGCATACACTAAATAACAATATTCCAACGAACGACTTTTTAATCATCTTCAGCGAGAGAAAAATATCATTAATTTTTTTGCCTCTCATACAAATCACTATTTTATAATGCACTCAACGAGATTTTGACTGAAAAATTCCTCGATAATTTCAATTGTAGATTTATCGTATAATAAAGATACATTTTTAAACTTGGTTTCAAAAGGATTGTTTGCAATGTTTGTGAAAAAATAAACTGGTTGAATTCTTTGCCAATCCGTAATATGCTCCTTTTTACGTTTCTTATTTTCGACTATTTTTGGATTTTGAGATTTCTCGCTAGTTACACATTTTGGAATACTAGACCTGGGATCCTCTCGACATATAATGTTTTTCTTTGAAGATTTTGATACATGTAATTTTCTTCTCAATACAGATAACGGCTCATTATCATTACCTTCTACATCATAGTTCGTAAAAGTACAAGCACTTCAAGAGTACCTGCAGCATCCAGTATTTTTTCGTCACCTGAGAGATCGTTTTCCTTAAAATCTTCCAACTACCTAGGTATTGGTACCTTAGAAGGTATCGATTTGAATGATTTATTTAGAAATCCTTGACAAAAGAAATCTGAAAATCGGTTGACCCTGCAGGCCATCCCTCAAACTTCCCGCTATTTTCGAGCTTATATCGCGCAAAAATGTACGTATTAGTTAATTTTTGAGCTCTCCGAACTCAAAATATTATACACATACATTTTTGAGCTCTACGATTAGGTGAAAAATCTCGGTTATATTAAAAAAACACTTTCTTGTAATTTTTATACTGCGATATCTTTTGAACGAGTTAACCAATCAAGATGCGGTTTGCAGCATTCGACGCAGTTTTTTAAGTACAAAAAGTTATGTTTGTACCAAAAAATCGAACCGACAAAAATTTTGAATGTTATTTCAAAAAAAACACTTTGTTGCGAATTTTTCGTAATCGATATCTCTTGACCGAATCGGCCGATATTGATGCAGTTTACGGCAATTAACGCAGTTTTTTAAGTACAAAAAATTATCTTAGTACCAAAAATCAATCCGACAGGAATTTTGAATGTTATTTAAAAAAAAAAAACACTTTTTTGCGAATTTTTCATAATCGATATCTCTCGAACGAATCAACCGATTTTGATGCGGTTTGCGACGATCGACGTTGTTTTATAAGAAGAAGAGCTGATTCGATTTTGGAATTGATCGCTTTAGTAGTCTAAAGGATATTCCAAAAAATAAATTTTTGGAAATTTTATTTTTGAGATTTCTCAATATCTACCAGGCCGAATTGGTTCTAATTCTCAGGAAATCTAAGTTGAGTCAACCAATTTAGAATGCCTCAAACCGCGTTTCGATCGGTTAAGCCGTTCAAAAGTTATGAACGCACACACACACATACATATAGCCATACAGACACCATCGTGAGAATAGTCAGAATAGCTTCTTAGGACCTCAAAACATCGAGATCTGACAAAAACTCAATTTTCGAAAATCGGGGTGAAACCAATAACTTCCCGATTTCTGAAAATTTTCAATTTTCTTAGCGGGAAGTTAAACATTTCGTTAATACACACAATTCACTAGCTGACACACAACAAACGTAAACATATGTAGTAATCAACTAAAACATAACCAAACTCTTTTTCTTCTGCACATATCAAACGCTTTAGGCTTCTGGCCAACGTCCCATTTATGGGACACCAAAAAGATTATTTAAAATTATTTAAAACTGAAGTGTTGACAAAAAAATAAATATTCACAAGCTATAAGCGTATATGGCTTCTATGGTAAAAACTTAAGATTTAACCATAAGTAGGTGTATATATCGTGTATAAGTCGACATTTTAGCTTAAGAGAAAGATACTTTAAACATAGTGATTTACATATAGGACGTTGGCTGGTAACAGGTTAACTATGAACTAGCAATTTAACAGTAATCGAGAGCATATTATGAGCTGTTCTATTAATGTGATTAAAATAAAAAATAAGGTGAAATATTATTGACTATCTCGTGTTCCTCTTATGCTAACTATACCTCTAAGTCATATAAAATATACTTTGCTACTGATAAATAGAGTTTGAAAGAATGTTTTTTTATAATCTAACTGACCACACCTAAAGAACAAATTGGAGTGTTATATTGGAAATGTTCCAATAATGGATTGAAGATAAAAGTGAATAACATTAAAAACGATGTGAGCTGATGAGTAAAAGATATGTGTTTTGATATTATAATTGACAGTATTAGTAGTGCCATCTACATCGACAGTGGCTATCAGTGGGGTAATTCAATATACCGACAATAATTGGGACACAAAAAGTGTGTTGATTGGACCAAAGTAGTTATAGAAAGTGTCAACGGTTTATTATTTGTTCTGAGAGCGGAATGCTAAAAGCATTCCTTAGCTTCTGGAGCCGCCCGAGATTCGGACAACGTGACTGGCATGTAGCCCCTCATACATTTCAATCATCTGTGTAGCTTTGCCGTTTCGTCTCTCTCTTAAGGTCAAGAGCTTATTTTGCTTTTTACTCTTGTTTTCAGAAACAGTTTTCACTTTCATATCATGTTATTTATAGTAAGTCATAAACCACACATCTAGGTATCTTTATCAGGAGTATGAAATAAGAAAACTCCGGTTTGTCGTTGACAAATATCCGTGACAAGTATAGGCTAATCTTCCAATAAAAATAAAAAAGATAAATAACTAAAACAATGGAATACTATTTTAAAAAGAGACCTCCAACACTTTATGAAAGTGGGCCGACATATACATCATTTATGTGCTTTCGTCACAAATTATTTCAGATCAATGATTTTAGCAAACAAACCTACACATCAGACATTTAAATTTTATTCAGATCACTAATTAATTTAAAATAGTTGTAATGTGGCCATATAAGATAAAATCAACAAGATCTCATCTACCACAAGTTTTTATGATAATGTCTTGGTCACTTTGAAATGTTCTATAAATAAATTGTAAACTGCTAACTTGTTTACATAGATTGAGACTGATTTGAGAAAAACTCAAATCGAAAAATTACTGTTTGTTAGAAATAAATAAGTGTTAACACAATTATAGAGTTTCTTATGTATAAAAAAAAAATTAAATTTGCATTATCTTTTATCTACACTAACTTAGACTTATGCCAAAGTAAATCCGAACATTTAGACTTTCCAATTTTTATCTTGGGAATATATTCAGATGGCTAATAACTCGAATTCTCAGAAAATCCTCCTTGGGCATATGACTTCGTGTTGTTAATCTTTTGATATGAAGCTAACACTGACGTGGTTTTTCACAAATCAGCAAAACGCCATATAACTGCATTAGACGCACGATTCACCAACCAAGTTGGCATCATCTGGAGATGATTAAATCTAACCTTTATTGTTGGGCAACATTAGACTTATCTGTTCTACCATATTTGAGATGAATCATACGCTCCTTGAATCCAGTTCGAACTCATTGTCTAGTTTGTCCAACATACTCTTGATTATACTTACAGCTAATTTCTTAAATCCCCGCCTTTTCGTTTGTTTCAAAATTATTGTCTATAATTAATTCTCTATTTTTGGTATTCTGTAAAGTTCCTCCCACCATTTTGGAATAATAATAATAATAATAATAACACTGAAAGCTATTGAAAAATAATGTACTCGATATTTCAAATAACTTTTCAAATTACTTTCTTCCATATATTACAATTAAAAAAAAGTAGCCTGATTAAATGTAGCTAACAAACCAATCAACATATTTGATTTTCACAGCTGTTCTTTGTTTATTTGCACATATGTAAGCAGTGAATATTTACCTATAGGTTAACAGAAGTAATTCCTGTGTTATCTAGACTAACAATAAGTCGTTAAGATAAATCCCTTAACGTGAAGCGAGTGTCCCAGTTTTCTCCCGCTTTTGTGGTATTCTAGAACTTTTCCTTTCGTTGATTAGGTTAGCTGATATTTAGGAGACATTTGAGTAATTATTTACATAACCACATTCTGCTGTGGTTGAATGAGCAATGCTCAAGGCCAAAAAAAAAAAATACCTATACATACTATATGGGTTGATAAGACTTACTCTGACAATCCAAAATAATTATTACGAGTTGACAAAAGAAGTTAAACATGTATAATTAATCTAGTATTTCTTATATCTATTTAGCCCTTCATCAGAATTAACTGAAATTTTAATATGTTTTAGCCCAAGTCTTTCTGACCAAAAGGCTTTATACAACTTTGAATCTCATCGGTAGAAGCACTAGAGGTCTGTATAGATTGGGTATTTCTTAAGTAGGTCATTGGTGTGCACATATCACACTGATTACTTAAAACATACTATGAGTATGATGAGTATGAGGATCGGTACAGATGAAATAGATATGAATATACGTTTTGATCATTTGTCAATATGGGAGAAGTTTTGGTCGCAAGAAGTGAGAAAACTATTTTTATTAATATTTTGATCATTTATTTTAAATATAACACCTACTAAGACCTACTCTATTCATCTGATGATTAAGTGCCGCGAAAAACAGAAGTTACCGTGGTAGCTATCTAGCACAGAGTGCATTGAATTGAAAACTCTTGCTTTAATCGTTTTATTTCCATTCTCCTTTCAGTCGTCTTCTTTTTGGCCAATTTTTCGTTAATCTCTGTTAATATGACAGGACTTATTATTATAAAATTTTGATAGATATCTGGCATAAAATTATCAGATGACCTTTTTTAGAGAATGATTAGAGAATGTCTGATTATTATTTTTAAAATCAACAATTAAATTGTTGAAAAAAAAATGTTTTCCTGGCGAAAAATAACTAATTTTACTTTAGGCGACCGGAACTTGTCCTATATTCTCATGGATTTAAATACCTATTTTACCAATCTCGAGCCTCATACTCTTATTTAAATCATGTCTTCAGTAATCGCTGTGAGTGTACCTACATATATCGTTGGCTCCATAAAAAACCGCTTCATCTCTGGATCCCTCTAGTGGCCAAATTGTGGATTTCCGAAATTGGTTTAGAAAGAATTAATCGGAAAAACTTGTGTAACACGTCTTTCCGATCAACATCAAAATTTCCACGGGGGGGCAAAAAGCCCTATGAAAATGTACGATAACCTTTACATTGATATTAAATGTCACAGTTTTGAAGTAATTAAAATGGCCTACATAATTATTGACCTTGTTTTTTTTGTAGGTAGCTAATATAAAGGATAAATTCAATCTGTATTTCATTACATACCTACCTTCGTAAGAATTTGATATAGTTAAAAAACTTAGAACACCGAGGCCTCTTTTTATAATTTTATAACGAAGTAATTTAATTACAGAGGCAAACAAAAAGTGTGTATCTTTGTTTTTCACCACTATGATTAATCTTTAAATGAAATTACTAACCTTGAACTATACAAATATGCTTTGAAATTATAATTTAGCACCAGATTTTAAGATGTTTTTGTGTCTCATTTGAAATTTAATCTATATTTATGTGCCACATAAAAAGGGTAATGATATCAGTAAAATATTGAGCTGAGTATTTTTATGAAAACCATTAATGTTAAAGTCGAGCAGAAAACTGTAAAACGTTCCCCCTCGAAGCATTTCTAATCAAATTTTTTCTTGTAAAAACTACAGATGTACCGCATGTATTCTATCATCTATTTTATAACCGCAAAAACCTTCGCCTGTTACTATTACAAAATGCTTAAATCAATGTAGAATTGATTGGTTTCACCACTTCAACAACTTTTTAATTGTAACTAATTTTCCACACAACAGACCTGAATGGTTTTTTGTTATTACGTGGATCTGTTATTGTATATCTGTCGGGTTTGTTTCCTTTGAAATATGTTTAATAAAATTAAAAAAAATATTTCGAAACAGATCTTAAATTGATTGATTTTTAACTTAATAGTCATATGAATCAGTAGCAATTAAGAAAATAGTTTGATGATTAGGTGCAGAGCCGTAACTAGTGGTGGATGATCGGGGTACTCGTCCAGGGCTCAGGTCAGCGATACCGCTTGATCGCGATATCTACCTTTTTATCTTATTTGCTGATTGCAGTTAGAATAATTTATTTATAATTATGAAGAACCGGCCATTTAACAGGCTGTTCCTTTAAGACAATTTACAATTAAAACACACCATCGCACCACATACATTAGACAATCACCAAAACTAGGGGGTTAGTTACCCTGTTGAAAAATCATACTCTTCTACTTTTTAAGAGTCAAAGCAGTGCAAAGCGATTTAACACCGGGAGTCGGCAGGCAGTAAAAGCATACGTCTATCACTCAATGCCTTCTGTGCTACTGGACCAGTGAAATAGGTTTATGTCTTCTAGATATTACAGATAATTTGTATCTGCATTAGATTGGCCGTCACCATCGTAAATTACTTACTATTACTATGACCGCAGAAGTGGGTGAGAACATGTGTCTAATATGGAGGATGGGACACAACCGATACGATCCTATATCTGTTCGGATAATGGATAGTTTATAATTTTAGAGGATATTTTGCTCATAATGAAATAGATTAGACTGTTTCAAAAGCTCCAAAAAGCTGAATATCATATCATATTATCGTATCCTTTCCACTTCGTGTGGCATGAAACCTAACTAGTTCAGCCCCTTCCTCGTCGTTATCTCATTTCGCATTAGCAGTTGGTACGTGATTATATAAAGTTTTTGAGCCTTTTCTAGGAAGACTTTCTTCGTCAAATTTTAGGAAGCAACTTTTTGTTCTTTGTGTCCAATAACTTTAAATATTTTTAAAGTAAAGCTGAGGTGCGAGGAACCGATAAATAAATACAGGAAGATAGTTGCACCTGGGAATACTTTCAGCTGAACATCAAACTACTAAGGCTGCGGAATGTGGTAAAATTATTAAGAATTTCCAGCCCAAGTATGAAAATTTCAGTCTCAGTAAATATATTAGATTTAATACGTGTTATATTCCAAATTCTCATAAAGGTATACCTCGCAAGAACTCTCTCGTTATTTGTTATTCTATGCCTAAAATCTCTCTGAGCTATAGGCAACCAATAATACCATACGTATTTTGTCGTACATTTGTGGAATACGCTGCGCCTGCTAGAATCTTGTGGACAATTTCCGTAAGACTAATCTACGGTCATCTGATAGGGATATCAGGAATTTGTTCTCAAATTTAAGTTCCCTTTGTTTTAGACGCTACACTGCATTAGATTTGTTTTAGAAGCAAACTTCTACTGGAAACAGAATATAACTGCGATCTTCAGTAAGGCTTCACTTAAACATTTTGTTTTTCATAAGATAGCACGTTTATTTTCTAGACTGGTTTGTAATAAACGATTACTTAAAACACCACAATATAAATATTGTTTTGAGAAATGTTATGTTCTGTCACATAGCAAATGAGAAGTGAGGTTATGATTTTAGTGGTTCTACTGGAGAAATTGTAAGACACCTGCATCCTCTGTGTTTTAGATAAATAGTTTTTGTTTTGTGTTTAAGTACATTAGTGAGTTTCCAGTAGGTGAAAGTTCAATCAGTTTGTAATTCAAACGTATTTCTTTAGGGTGCACGCCTAGGTGAAATCTGCATCGTTCTGCATGCCTGGAGCGAAGTTTGTGTCTTTGTACAAGCCTGGGTGCGAGACCTATATTGTTCAGCACGTCGGATGCGCGGTCTGACATTATTTCGCACGCGTAAGACTGAAGAGCTTACGTATCTACGTTAGTAGGGTGTGAATTCCAAGTCCAGGTGAAAGGGGACGAGAAAGAGTTTTAAGGGGTACCTACTTTTATTTGCCTCTGTGTATTTGTTTTGATTTTTATGATAATGGAATATCAATCCCATTTTGTTTAGTTTAAGTTTGACAACAATAACCTGAACCTCGCATCTCACCAAATACGCTGTGAACCTTCAGTGTGGCCACATTCAAGGTATTTAAAACCCTGTCTTAATCACTGTTATACGCTCTGTGAATAAGAGTTGTGTCTTTAGTAAGTATTTTAATTAACATTTAAAGCACAGTTATCGTAAAGTAATGTAAATAGTTTTTTTTATGTGTTATTCTCTTTGTTGAAAGTAGTACGAATAGTTGTTGAATTTGATATTTTATTTTAAAGCGTCACCTTATAACGAGAACGAATAAATCATGGTAAGTTAAAATTTAAGTAGACTAATTAATTTGTTGTGTAGAAACTCAGATAAACTGGGTGTAAACGCCCTGAGATCTGAGCTAGTTTTATTTGTCGTGACACTCATTAACTTATCGGGGATAAGTAGTGTTTCAACTTGCTACATCCCCATGCCCAGTAGTTTTGCGATCACATATCTTACCCCACAAGATAGGAGTACGAGGATAAAAAAGGTAGATTACGATTTTGATACATTTCTCGATATGTAATTTTTTGTTAGTATTAAAGGTACTGCAATCAATGATTTTGAATTTGGCTCACCGTGTAGAGTACATAAGTACCAATTTGTCATTTTTATATAAAACATATTTTGACATTAAATAATTAACCACCATGATATTCGTAATATCTAACCTACTAATAAACATTAATTCCTACACGTTGCACCTAAGAATAAAGGCGTTGAGATTGATAAGCAGGTCGGGACTGTTCAATGAGATTACTGTAGACATTTCAGCAATTCAAGGCGCCGCCTCGCTTTCGGATGGCGCTTTACTACAAAAATTATATCCTACAATATTATAGCAGTCGAGAATATTTTTTCACTAAAAACTCTTCTATTCTATCTGCGATTTTCGTACCGCAGAACTATACAGCTATCTGAAATAGTTTCAAAAGTACCCAGATACCGAAATTTCCATTAAAGTTTTTGAGCATGTATCGTTTAAACAATTTCTGTGACATTTGTTAACAAAAATACTGATTTTATTGTGGAACCATAGGAATCTACAGAGACTAAACTTTCGACTAATGTAAAACTTATTGAAAAATGTTGAAAAATAATCTTAGGATTACGATGTAAACAGAAAATAATGCAATTTTCAAACAAAAAAATTTTTTGGAAAATACTTTTTTTGTGCTTGTTTGCAACTCGGGACAGTATTTTTTTTAAAAACCATATCCTCGAGTTTTTATAGCAACATTTTAATAGATGTTTGTACGAAGAAAGAGAGTGCACCACCATCTAGAACAGTTTATTGATATTTTAGTTTTTAATTTTCACATAAGCACTTTGTTTTCAAGTGCATTATATCCTCAACGGTAAGACGTAGTCCTGGGTTTTCAAGGTCTCTGAAATTATTTCCCGCCAAATCATGAGTGTCCCTTCTGTGTAACCTTATTCTTATGGTTCTAATGTCAAGCTGTCAACCACTGATAAGCTTATCTCCTAACGTCGATGATGATTAACCCTGGCAGTAGAAATAGGCTAATGATGTTAAAAAAGTGACAGAAAAAATAAATAAAAAGAAAATAGTGGTAATAATCACCATGATACGTACTCCGATTATAATTAATTATTACGTTTGATTTATTATTATTCTTGTAATTTAGTAACATGCGTGAGCAATCTAAATACTAACGAACTGTTGCATTGCCTTCCGATTCCACATGTTACAAACATGTTGTAAACATATAAATTACAATTAAAACGATATCATTGAACTACAAGCCAACACAAAAATAAGAAAACGTATAAATTGGTGAAGTAGAGTGGAAGATAATACCTTTATTTATAATTATATTTAACAAAAGTGATTCAAAATCCAGCGGAAAATAATCTGTAAATGCTTTTGTAATGTAAATAAGCTTAAAAACTTGGACTCCATAAAGCAAATGAAATACTCTGTATGCTGCAATAATTAACAAAATAAAAAACTTAACCAAAGAACAAAATTTATAGTGGACTAAACCTCTAGGAAATTAAAGCGGATCCCTGACGCGTTTGTCACGTATAAATCATATTTAGTATATCACAGATCGGATTACGACTATTGGAACAAGATAAATGCTGTTTAATCGTATTAAAGTTCATCAATCAATCTATGATACAGGTTCAATGTGCCAGTTTCATAGATGTTATAACTCAATTCCTAGTGGCTTTGAATTTACATCTTCCTGGATGTCATATCGTGAATTTCTTGCCCTCGACTGTTATACCGATATTTCTCAGACCTGCATCGTTGCACTCATAGACGGGACAAAAAGGGGTACCTCATCATGTGAAATTAAGTTCTAGGTTAATTGAGTATAAAACTTAAACACGATCCTAATTTATGATAGTTTTGTATGCATATCATTGTTAAGAAATTATAGTGAAGTTATTTATAGTATTACGGTCTACCGCACATTAGACTCATAATAAAAATAATTGTACTAGTTATTATACCTTCATATACATACATACCATATGGTGCGGTTTGCCTAAAATTTGAAACGATTATGAATAGGCGAGTGGGAAGTGTGAATAACTTTTTTAAGACTATTCTAAATTTGATCAGGAAATGTCCTACAATATTTGGAGTGACAAAAGTTGAGGTTACCGACCGCAAATATTTTAGCAACTCTGTATATTTTACAGTTTTATATGTCTGTGTATCTATGTGCCCTTGAAAAAAAGCCAATAAATTTTGTTTTAAATTTGTTACAAAAATTAATCTACCTAAATCATAAAAGTTTGGCTTCAGCAAACAAGCTGTCTATACAGGCATATGTTGTATACTGTCGTTTTAAGTTTACTGACGTTTAAGCAATCTCAGATGTTCCCCAGTGGTCCACTCTGACACCACTAATAAATTGATATATTTGTTAATGATGCCTTATATGATAAGGCATCATTAACAAATAAATTATGTGTCCTTTATATGCTGACTATCTGAAAATTTTTCTCATTTGCCATACTACAAGATAATATTAATGTTGATGCATCAACACTAATTTACCTTTGAATGTATCCAAATGTAATGTTATGTTCTACATGACAAAGCAAATTATACTAGATTTCAACTATCGACTAGATGATCACTTCTTTGTTAAATCTGATACCTTCTGCGAATTTGGAAATATCCTTCTAAAATCAGATTATTCATACAACTAAAACTTATAAATCTCTTGGCTTTATAATTAGAAACAACATAAATTTTAAGAATATTGATACCATAAAACTTGTACACAATTAATTATTATCAGATCAAACTCGGTTTATGCCTCAATAATATAGTGTCCTAACTATCTAGTGTATATCGAAAATTTAGAGAAAGTTCAGCGGAGTTTCTTAAAATATTTAAGTCACAAAGGTGAGGGAATGTATCCCGCCATTGGTCATCCGCAAGATGAACTTCCCAAAAGATTTTCTTTGCTACTTTAGAAGCAAAACGATTCAAGGCATATTTAATATTTCTACAGAGTCTTCTACATATCGATTGTGAACAAATTTTAGCATACTTAATTTTCATGTTCCCAAGTTTTTTTATCTGTCAACTGCTAGAAATAACATAAAAAGTTAAGTTTATTTCAAAATTATTTGTAACATAAAAACGGCGATTTCTTTGAAGGAGGTATAGGGATCAAAGAAGCCGACGCTTTTTATGTTGCAAATAAGTTTGAAATAAACTCCTCTACGCAATATGTGCAATAATTACAATGAGCTACATGAGTTTTTGACATTTTCAGCTGCATTTAGCGACGTTAAAAAAATTGTAATGCAATATTTTATTTTTCAATTTATTTTCCATTTTTGTAATTTTTATATTGTTTTTAATTGTATGACTACTCTGATATTGGGTCTTTAACCTATTGAGTAGTGTAAATAAATAAATAAATAAGAAAAATTTTACACAATTTTATTATAAACTTTTAAGTTTGTCGCTAGATATATACGTAAAGTTGAAATTAAGACCTAGGTGTCGAGCTTGGGCGAGCTTTCTTGTTGAATCAAGCGGGTCCAGGCTTGTTTTTTTGGCATTATTTCAGTCTCAACTAAATATGTTGTGATTAGATAAATTGCTCTTAAACCCAATAAACTTCTATTTCCAAAATTATTATAAAAACAAGTACAAAGAAAAACAACACAACAACAAACATTGCTTAAAATAAAAGCAGTGGATTAAACGAACATTCTTCAAATAAATTTCAAAACGTTACTGGCAAAAATGTTTTACCAGTGGTAAAACGTGCAAACCATAACATATTATTACTGTGGAATATGTTTTTATAATTTAAATCTTTTAATTTAGTGAAATAATAAATTCAGATCACTAGATATCCTGTCATAGAGCCGAAACTAGCAAAAATGTCTCCATGGGCTAAATAGTACTAAATGTTCATATTTTTAATTAAGTATTTAAAATACATTTTTAAAATAATATGTTAGTGTTTTTTTGAATCCCCTGTGAGTTCCGATGAGAATGGAAGAATTTTGTATACTAGGGGTTCTCATTTTTGCATTGTAATGAAGGGTATCATTTCTTAAATGTCAATTTTCTTTACGGTAGGTCAAAATTGTTTTAATCTCATTATTTTGTTGGTTCTAATACTATTACTCAATCCAATATCTTTTTGCAAGTAGTTAGAAAAGGTAATTGTTTTAATAGTTTCTGCGATACAATGTATTTGAAATGTTGTATTTAATGTATTGTCTATATAAAACTATTATGCTAGCGCATTCAGATAAGAATGCCCATGTAAAATACAAGAAGTAATAGGTAGGTAGTTTATTACTGTTCTATTAAGCTTGAAAGGATGCTTACGTAATACTTAAATAATTAACTATTTTCTAGAATCAAATACTATTTATGTCGGATTATTATAGCCATTGTGAATGTATACCTTTGTTTAATACTAAAATACTGAATCAATAAGGGCGGGATACCACCAAGGTAAAATACAGCAACATGTAGTATGCATACGGCCAAATTTTCAATACGAAAGATGAATACGGTTTTCAATTAAGAGACGTTTCTTGCTACAAGGCAACATTGTTGCATGCTACAAAGCCATACCCGCTGAATTCTACAAAATATGTGCCAGTCGGCGACTAGATGTCTTCTTGTGCAGGAGAAACGATAACAGATCGTAGGTAATTTTTTTTGTTGGTTTGGAGAAGATCCCTATATTTTCTGAGTTAAGTTATTTTTGATCGCGGCGAAAAGAAGTACGTAAGATTTTAATATATTTTTTACCATCGCTACATCAGAATCAAACTAATTTACGTTGTGCCTCTAATTTAGTTTTGTTATTTTTGTATTTATCCAAACGGATATCCCAATAAGCGCAAATGTTCGGTATTCTATAAAATCAACTGTTTTTTCTTGATACCATTTTATTTTGGTCGTGTTTTACCACAGAATATACTTATATTTGTGGTTCTACATAAAATCCGGGGTCGGAAGCAACACCCGGCAACAAATAAAATATGCTACATGCGACACGTTGAAACATAATGCATGTTGTCATGCGTTAACTGAAATACTGTCTCATGCCACATATTTCTTGGTGTAGAATTTAGTTTTAACATGACCTCTTTGTGCAACACTGTTGCAGCAAACATGTTTCTGAAATGTAGCCTCAGTGGAATCGCGCCTTTAAATATTAGATTGTGTGGCAGATTGTCTTTCTAAATTTACCTATCCGGTGCAAAACAGGATATTATTATTTTAAATGTTGAATTTATTTTCAAAATGTGTGGTGAACTTCAGAATTTTCTAGTTAGAAAACAAAATGTTATTAATAATACAAAACAATGAATTACCCACTTTTATATTTTAAAACTAAACGACTAAAATAATAAAGCATAATATTGCCCTATATAAATGGGCATGTAAAATTATTTCGTTCTGAAATTAAGACACCGAGTGAAAATATTTTAACAAGATTTCTTTGTTATCATTGCGAATTAAACATACATATATAAATATGTTACAAAGTTCATATTTCTGCATTAAAAGATACATTTGCAGAATGAGGCTTCACATTCATTAGTGTCTTCAAGCTATTAGCTAAATTGCCATTATTGCTGCATTACCGCTCATAAAGTTATACGTAATAGAAACCATAAAATTATCTTTCTGTGCGCAATGAAAACGTTCATTAGAAAAAAACAAGTTTTAAAAATAAAGTCCGTGACTATTTTTTCTATGTCTGGTACATTTATTGTCGGCGTTACAACAACAATAAAAGTCTGCAGTATCTTAAGTGTTTTAAAAGTATAATGCTTTTAAGTACATACATGGAAATGAATTATTATTTAAAAATATTCTTAAAACAACTAAACTTCTAAAATCTTAAGTGTACAGAAATATCTTTCCAACATTTAAAATAATATTACATAGTGCATCCGTAAGTAATGCATGAACAACTAAACCTCCAAAATGTTAAGAGTGCAGAAATATCTTTACAACACACAGTGGACGGAAACGCCGAAAAGCTGGCCAAAATATAAAGGCATTGAGCTATTTTACTAAAATTGTGCATACAGGGTTTTTTTTTGTCGCTAATCAAGAATCCGAATTTTGAAAAAAACAAAATGGCGGCCATGAAATCCCCCCAAAACATACCAAAAAATCGCCAATTATCGCTGCATTTTTACAAAACTTTGTATACAGTTTTTTTGGGTCGCTGATGAAGAATCCCATATAGAATTTAAAAAAAATTATGGTCAAAAATATATACATAGTTCAAAAATTATTATTGAATTGAAGCGAATTCATGTGTTTCATTTGTTTTGGGAAAATTAGGATTTGGGAATGGAATAAAAATGTGTAATGACTTTGAACGCATAAGTTGAGAACGCATGACGTTCTCATTTCATGAGAACGCATTCAAAAGGAGCCCACTTTATGGTGCACGAATGTGCATGTATCTGTGCATTCGCACACAATTTGGTCAATATCTCGCAAAGATGCAAAAAGATGCAGCTAATTTTTTATACACTTTCGAAAAAATGTTCATTGAATACATTCCAATAAGTTTCAAGACCAACCATCATCAACCTCGTAACTTATGGCTTCTTTTGTGGAGTTTATGAATCGTTGCATGTACAAAAATGCACTCCACTTCGATAATTATTTACTAATTACCATATAAATAAACTGATCTGATACTGAGATATTTTAATTGTACTTACTTTCTGATGCAGAATCCATTTTTATGACACAGAAAACTGCACTTTGAGAATTTTTACGCTGCAGACAAAATTTATCAATTTTTGAAGCGTTGCGAGCTGCCGTAGTGACGCGCTGCACGGTCGCACAATAAGTAATTTCCTCGCTCAGGTAGTGAACCCGGACCGGTATTAACGGTCGTTTCTAATGCTAGGGATACCACTACAACGATTTAAAACATTTCCATTTAAAAAAAAAATCTTAATTTTTTTAATTTTGGCCAGCTTTTTGGCGTTTCCGTCCACTGTGAACATCTAAAATAATATTACATAGTCCATCCGTAAGTAATGTATGAACAACTAAACCTCTAAAATGTTAAGAGTGTAGAAATATCTTTACAACATTTAAAATAATATTACATAGTGCATCCGTAAGTAATGTATGAATTCTATAAAATCGTTACAAAGCAAGTAACAAAACTTTGCTCGCACAGTTTGATTTTTAATTATTTTTTTTTATATTTTCGTGTCCAGTGAATGTAAAAAAAACTTTTTAAAAAATTTTTGTAAGTTATGATGTCATCGACAATTTTTCTAAATAGCAACCTCCATTTATGATGGTACCACTTGAAAGGGCACATTTTTCTACGCATCAAGAATTGTACATAATATTTTTTTTTGGAAAATATTTATTTTAGATGCTTATTAAAATTTAATAAAATTCTTGCACATTTTTCGAAATGTTAAATTTTATTGTCTAAATAATTTTTTATCATAATTTAAATGATATATAGTTGACAATCTAATTCTTTGCAATAATCTAAAATTTTTGCCATATTGTTTATAACCGAAATGGATCTATAATTACATTTTTCAAATCTATTTCCATGTTTGTACATGGTGTCACTGTAGATGTTTCTAATTTGACAGGAAGAACACTACTTTTAAGAAATAATAATATATACTCGCACGACAAGATTATCATTGTCACTGAGAATTAAAGAACATCAAGTGATTGACGAAAATGAAGCGGTTGGCAATAACGAAGTTCGTTTAGATGGACTGAATTGGACTGGACTAGTATGAATACAGTATCATCAAATTATTTAAGTACGATATCTGGAATTTACGAAAACAACCAGTGATATGAATCGCGAATACGGTAGTCAGTTAAGCACAACGTGAAAATGGTTCCAAGTACAAGGAAACATATTGCTGAATTTAGAAACTTTAGCCTGTTCAGGTTATTGTAAAGAAAAAATAAAGTGATAACTCAACGATCGCTGACTATGACGTTTGAAAGTTTCAAAATGTTTTTAATTTTCGATTTAGTTTTGGTTAATTCTTGTGCCCGTAATTAAAAAATGTAAAGTTGTATCTTCATGTTTATCAGATTGATCTGTTCCCGAAACAAAATAGTAACAGGAATTGAAATTAGTACAAACATATTTTCAAAATTTGTTAAACATAATCGACATAAATATAATTCAATAACATTGTTTTATCCAAGAAAAGAATCAACATTATATGAAAAGAATATATACTATTAGTTTTAAAGAATCTAATAAAGGAAGTAAGTAACAAAATAGAAGAAAGAACATGCATTAATGACAATTCCTACACATAAGAAATGTCTTGTCTATTGAAAGTAGAAATATGCATAGAGTCAAGTGACCCTAAAAACTATTAAATGTTAATAGCAAATTCGTGTACCCTTAAACAAACATATGCTCGAAAGCATCTTAATACCATAGAGGTCAATAAAGTAAATGAAATACAAATACCCTTTTATTTAGCCGAAGACTTTATTTACACACTTAAGCGACTATTCCTTCAATTTTTTATTAGCTATCCAAACCGAGTTAATTGGAGAGTAGTTTTTCAAATTCAATTTTAAGCAAAAAGAATATTTTATAGTTTAAGTTTTCACTTAAGCACTGTAATTAAAGTATTCTAAGGAAATGTACAGGGTGCTGAAAATGTTATGGATCCCACTTATCTTGACATAACGCAGTATCAGTTAAATTGGGACAAAGGTGTGTACTTGAATAAATATAGTTTAAAAAACTAAAAAACACGCTTTTAAAGCACATCAAACTAAAAAGTGAAAAATAATTATTACTATAAACTGAAAACAATAATGAACGAAAAATACTAGTATTATTGTGAAAAAAGCGTGGGTTGCTCGATATACGAAAAATATGGCACAAAGCGCCCCACGCTTTTTTCACAATAATACTAGTATTTTTCGTTCATTATTGTTTTCAGTTTATATTAATAATTATTTTTCACTTTTTTAGTTTGATGTGCTATGAAAGCGTGTTTTTTTAGTTTTTTTAAACTATATTTATATTGCTTATTGATGCTGATATTATAACATATTACGATCCAACAGATACTTCTGAAAAAAAAAAAAACATATTTTTTTTCAGCCATAGACGGGATTTGAACTCACGCCCGAGGAGTCCGTCGTTTCGCGTCGACTAAGACTTGCGCCTTAGCCCGCTCGGCCAACGAACGAACTGAGAATCACGGAATGTACTACCAGTAATAAGCCACTTGCACTCACGCAGAGGATACGTGAGGAAATTATTTAATTCTGGCGATCCTGATCAGGATAATGATATAAACTTATCAAATTATTGTATTGTTACCGGTTCTTCGTAAGTGTACAAAGTTTCAATTAAATCTGCCCGTTTAAAGTGGGTTAAAATCGAGTCCAAAGAGTCGGTTACAAACAAACAAACTCACAAACATACAGGTGAAGCTAATAAAAGCGTGTTAAAAAAAATAAACTGGTGGATTCAAGATCATTAGCTGCCTCTCTTCATTTTCATGATATCTGATAAAGAACAAGACCGCCGATTTTTCGATTATCCATCCAAAGGTTGTTTTATTTATAGAGATCTTTAAATAGAAAAAAATCACCAGTTAGATGATTAGTTTTATTTGAATAAAGTTATTAAGTTATATTATAAACAAACAGTAAGGTTAGAATCAACAAAGATTTAAAATAGTAGTAGTAGCTTGATAGTGCTGTGGGCTAAAGCGTTAAGAGATAAACGTAGTTAGTTTTACTACCTGCTGACTCCCGTGTTCAAATCCCGGCTTAGACCCTGAAAAAGTCCAAGGCAGTGGTTGTTTTTCCACGTTTTTGCATCAATATGACATCCGGCCACGTAGCTCTGGCTTTGGATTTGGGGATTGTCTAATTTATGTGGTGTTTTATATTTTATTTTATAATAACAAGGTACTAAATAATTAAGCAATGAGGTTAAAATTATTAAGGATGGTGTCCAAGTAATCCTCAGCTATAAAATATTCAGTATGTTTCTCCCTGTCAATTAAAATAAACGATAGCCATGCTGGTTACTGATAAACCTTTCCTTTTATGAATATCCAAAGAAAAAGTTGAGTGAGGTTAAATAAATTCCTTTAG
Source organism: Rhamnusium bicolor (assembly GCA_029963845.1). Taxonomy (NCBI): domain Eukaryota; kingdom Metazoa; phylum Arthropoda; class Insecta; order Coleoptera; family Cerambycidae; genus Rhamnusium; species Rhamnusium bicolor. The sequence continues at coordinate 639,678 of JANEYF010001929.1, read as the reverse complement.
GAGACCAGAAAAGATGATCCTCCTCACTGATACTAAAAATTTTGTCTGATTAATTTTAGAGGAACAATCATCTTTATTATCATCGACTTTGCTAGCAACCATGTTCTTTGCCCGACTCTCATTAGTTCTTATGCTGAATATTTAGGATCACCATACAAATTAACGGGAAAAATGTTTTACAAAGCACACTATACTCAAAATATATATATTTTTGGAGCCTTAGGTCAGACAAGAGAGACATGAGCTGTGTTTGATAAAGAAACTATTAATACAAGAGGAAAATTCTGTAGAAACTAAATATTGTATATACGTCATCCTTTTATTGAAGATAATACTGCATTTCTCACAGCTTTTAGAATGTTATACTTAGATAATAATTAATATCACTGAAGAGTGAACAGTTGGTTAATGTAAAACTTGATTTAAAAATTACCCATATGAATATACGAGATTAAAATAATTAAATCGAGAATTGATAAGGTTACTGCAATACTTTAAAGTTGATTAAGTATTAATACTTTATTATATCTTTAAAAGTAGGCTCAATTATTACAATTTACTGACTTACCGTTAAACAAAACAAACAGAAAAAGGCAATAATTAAGCCATATAGTTTATATTAGTAAACAAATTGCTATATAAATATTTTCAACTCGTTTTTCAAAACATGGTGTATTTTAAAAATAACCATTTTTATTAAAATCACACAGGTTGGAACTCATAAATGCATGCCAAGAAGTACACACCAAACAATAAAAAACCTGGTAAGATTATTTCAAAGAAACTTATCGCAATGGAAATGAAAATTGAAAGATTATTCCTAAGTATGAGTCAGTAGTGGAAAAAGCAAAATAGTAGAGGCTGGTAAAAGAATATGTCAGCGGGAGAACACGAAATGACCAAATGGACTAAGATATCTACATAATCCACTTGACTGGATGTCAAAAACAAAAAACTACATACCATATATCCAGGACAGCAACTTCAATCATCGTACGTGGAAACATTCATTCTATTAAAACTTTCTTACAATATGACAAGCAACACCACGAAAACAAGTACTTCTATTCTTTTAATTAAAAAAGTAATCAGTAAAGCTGGCCGAGGTGGCTGGAGTACAGCCACGGTCTTGCGCTGGCGTCACACGTGCCGATTTAGAAGTGATTTACGCAGCAGTCTTATTTGAAAGGTTAATGCGTGAGGTTGTACTTATAAATTATACATAATGTCAAACACGCCAAAGGGTAAAAAACGACCGTACGCGGACACAGTGAATAAATTTATCGGAGAATTTCCGGATTTATTCTATGACGGATGCAAAATAATTTGTAAAGTTTGCAATCAAAACTTAATGTGCTGGCACAAAACAGATTGTCGTCGTCATATCAATACCGTGCAACATCAAAATAAAAAAAATGGCATGCCTTTGACAACTCAGCTTATGTTTGATTAATTGTTAATGTTAATAGCCTGTAATATTCCGCTACACATACTGAATAAACAACCATTTCGGGAGTTTTGGAATAAATACAATCCCCAGGTGAACTTACCAACTCGTACATCGTTACGTAGATATATTCCAGCTGTTCGTGAATACATTGTAAATAGGATTAAATGTGGATTAAAAAATACACGGCTCTGGTTATGTATTGACGAGACGACAGATTGTAAAAAAAATTCTATTTTAAATATTATAGTACGTGTACTGGACCCTCTTAAAACAACATTTCCACTTTTACTAGCTAGTAAAAGACTAACTGCGTGTACTGGCGAAATAATTACGCGTGTGGTGTTGGAGATATTCGAAAAATTTGAACTTTCAACAAGTCAAGTATTGATGTTTGTGACTGATGGTGCCGCGACAATGCGCGTGGTAGGCCGTTCTCTTCAAAGAGATAATTGTAGGTTTTTACATGTTACGTGTAAAGTGCATGCGTTATATCTTGTGGCAGAAACGATTCGAAAATGTTTTCCAGAGGTAGATGCTTTAATAGCAAATACAAAAAAAAGTATTTCTCAAATCTCCTAAACGGATTCGAGCATTTCACAGACAGTGTCCTGGTATCCCTGAACCACCAGAGTCGATTCTTACACACTGGGGAACGTGGTTGAAAGCGGCTTTTTATTATGCTGAATATTTTCAACAAATAAAAGCTGTGATACTACAGTTCAACCCTAACGAGGCTGCAGCTATTAGGAAAAGCCAGACAAGCTTTCAAGACGTTTCCCTTGAAACAGATTTAAAAACTATTAATAACAATTATAGAGGACTACACGACGCAATAGAAAAATTGCAAAATAGTTCGTTGTCGTTAGTGAAATCGCTGCAAATAGTGAACGACGTAAATATACAGCTACAGGCTATAAATGACGCAAAAAATAATCGTGTTAGTGAAAAATTCGAGAGTGTATTACAGAAAGATCCTGATTTTAGCAAATTAAGACAAATTTGTGATGGTGCATCTACAACTTCGTTAAGTGAGTTCACAGATTGTTTTACTTATGCCTGTATTACATCCGTAGATGTTGCACGGTCATTTTCAAAATACAAACATATTATTTCACCATAGCGAACATCGCTGACGGAGACAGCTGTAGAAACATACCTGATGCTATTATACTATAGATCGTCCCCACTTTGTGATGACGACAACCAAACTACTTCATAGATCTGCTTAAAAGGGTGAGTTTTATACAAATTTTTATAAAAGGTAACATTATTGATAAAATTTATTTCCATTTCTTGTACTTATTCAAGTATAATGATATGATGTAAATATATGAGTCATATGACAGCTCTGTCGGCCAGGTGACCTCGGCCAGCTTTAGTAATCAGTGTCAGACATATATGAACCCAGGAATTTTGTGATTACGTTTTTAAAATTTCCTGTACAGTAACAAATAGTCTCAGTTTAACGGAAAAAATCCTCCCACTTCGTGGTTGTATTTTTAAACTATCAAATTGACACTGTCAGTGTGCAAAAAATCGTATTAATAAACTGGTTTTTGGAGGTTTTATAATACTACTACATATTATTACTCAACATGTAATAATAATGATGCATCATTATATTATCACAGATACTTACCAGTAATATGGTTAATTTGAAAACTGCTGTTACTAGGAATCAAGCTATATCTAATGGCTGCATTAACCCCACTGTCTGCATCTCTAGCTAGTAGTTTACCAACAAAAGTCCCTCTCCTCAAATTTTCCTCGACATTAAACTCGTACAAATCCTTGGCGAAGATGGGATCGTTATCGTTTGCATCCAAAACTTCAATAGTAACTTTAGTAGTAGCGGTTTCAGATGGAGTACCATTGTCTGAAGCTGCTACCACTAGATTATAGCGATCCTTAGTCTCTCTGTCTAGGCTCCCCCGTAGGTATAACCAACCACTATTTGGAAAAATTCCAAAAATGTCTTTAATGTCGGAATCATCGGATATATTTGAAGATAACAGGCGATAGGTAATTCGTGCATTGTTGCCTGTGTCTGCATCCACAGCGGTTAGTTGAAGTATCTGAAATAAGTGAAAAGGAATTAACGTGTAGTAATATGAAATATATTTTTATTATAATACAGAGATATATCCAACAAGATTAAGCAATTGTATAAACTAAGAGAACAGTTTTATTTAATTCTCATTAATTTATGAATTCCCTTAGTAATGTTTCGTTTTGAAATCATTTAGGTCAATTGTCTTAAATATAATTTACTTATAAATTAATCTAACCTACTAGTAGTAATTACAAAAACTTAATTCCGTGATAAATGTTATTACAGCACTTACAGTGAGTACAATTTCATGATATTCTAGAATGTTTCTAGATTAATAAGCTATTAGGCATATTCTAAGCAATATTACCTTTCAATGACTTTCCCTGCCTCCCATATTTGGTAAGCAAAGAAGGATTAAAAAAACCTTTTATTACTACTATTATTGAATTATTAACTACGTAAAATAAATAATGTCTAAACTGTTACGCTCGTTAGACAGAAAAAATTATAAAGCAAGAATGTTTTTCTATGAATACAACATATGACGATGAAAAAAAAAGTAGACACACATGAACTTTGATTTATTAACCGTATTTAGGCCAGTGATAAATTACTTAAAGGCTATTTAGGTTAGCCAAAGAACACAGCAATTAGGATTTGTGTTGCATAGTAACTGGGGATTTAAGATTTTGTTTAGCATTCTGACTAGACTAAATGACCTTGAACGGGTGATTAATGGCGAGTGAGGGGTCAGAAAGGGCCTAACTCATTACCTCAAATGAACTATTACTGATCAGTTTGATTACCACCTCACGGAACTATAGAACATGCAAAACGCCATAATATAAGTCGTAGGTCAGTGTTCATCGTCGAAGGTTTGGAATGTCCTACTATTTTCTTGTTTTTTATTCGTGATAACGATCCTGTTTTGTGTTTTGACAGTGATGTGTTGCGGTTTAACCCCGGCTGATATGCCGTTAAGCTTATTAGCATTTTAATACGCATGAAATATACATTTTTATGATGTACTTTATGTTTTAATTATTTATTACTAAACAGGTAGATTCATAACTTATTTTTGAGTTACTTCAGTAGCCGAACCTTCAAATTATTATCAGTTCATATATTAACAATTTTTCATCTTGTCAAAAGTTACCATTCGGCCTATAAAGTTAAACAAAATAAAGATAAATTATTTTGTAAATATTAAAATATCTATGACTAAAATAGTACTTCATTAATTCATGTTTAATATATGTATTAACAAAACGTATATGACATGCAAATGGTTAAAGCTTCTTATATGTACGAGTATTAAACCTGAGTTTCGGCAGGAAGATTCGAGCGTTGAAAATTAAAAACCGCAAGTGACTTAAAATAATGTTGTATTAGAAAAATATGAAATTAGCGATAGAAATAATTTACTATTGATTTACCTTAGAAATTCTTAAAATGTGACTAAAAATGTTATTAACCTCGACAGATAAATAATAAAAATAACCAAGTCCTTCCATTCTACTAGTTTTACGAAAAAAATTGCTCTTTTTACAAAATCGGTAACAATAAAACGAATCGATCGATTTAATTTTTAATGATATTAGTTGAAAGGTCTTCAACTTTTGCTCCGTCCTTATTTGTTTTTTGTTCCGACAAGCAAGACTTCAAAAAATATTATTGGTATTTAAACTCATTGTAAACTATTGTGCATGCTGTCCCAATCGTGTAGGAGAATTCCCGCTAAGGGTTATAAAGCCGAAATTCGCATGCATGAAAACAACTCGTAATATAATCTCATTATTTGTTGTCATACACAGAGGTAGATAGTTTATATAGTATTATTTTACTGTAATTGTGAATGATTGTAAATATTTGATTTTCAAAATTCTGGGACATGTGTCCCATTAATATTTTACAGTGGGTTATTTTTATCCCAGTCGTATAAATTAATACATCTTGCTTGCAAGAAAATGGCCTTTACGTCAAAATGAGTTAGAGTACCTATTTCATATAACGTTTGTCAGATGTTGGGTCGATTGAACATCTATAACAGGATAGTGGATCTGAATATATCGAAACTGAACATTACTGTAGCAGCGATTCCGATTTCGATATTCCAAGGAAAAAGCCCGAAATAGTCCTGGAGTGGGTTGGAACCTTTGATGTGTTTTTAACCATCTCCAGACGATGCCAACTTGGTTGGTGAAACGCGCGTCGAGTGCTGTATACAGTGTTTTAGTATTTCGTGGAGAACTACGTCAGTGTTAAAAAAATAGACCATCATATTTTGAGATACTCTATTAATAAAAATTAAACTGATTGAAATACTGTAGAAAGGTTTTCTACAAACTGCTCTTGAATACTGCTGTCAAAGCTTGGATCATCGGCAAGGAGCTTCGTAATAAACTGAAAATGCCTTTCCTCAATTTTCTGGTGAACCTTTCAGAAGCGCTGGTGATAATAGGTCGCAAGAATGCATCTGTAGTTAAGAAACGCTCATATAGTAAATGAACCTCATCTTCAAGGAATCTAATAAACATTGGGGATCATCTCCCAGTTGTGATTAAAACTAGATGAAGATGCAGCAGCTGCACCCAAAAAGATGGAAAAGAGGACCAAAGTAATATGTTCTGCTTGCGATATTCCCTTATGTAATGAGTGTTCTTCCTCTTACCACATGTAAATTCGGTATTATAATTATTAGTATAGTTGTTTTCTCCTTTTTCATAATAAAAGAAGTTCTAGAATATATCTGAGATATTCATTCTATTATACTATTGGGATACATTTCCCCACCATACTGGTGGGATGTGTGCGCCAGGCTATATTTTAGTAAAATAGCTATCTTATTTTGTCCAATAAATTATATCCAATGATGACTTAATCTCTCTTAATAATATGGAATTTTCACTGATATTTGCAAGACAAGAAACAGTTTATCCTGTTCAGCACCTCTGATTCGGGCTTTCAGATGATTTGGCTGAAGCTCAGTGACCGACTCTACATGATCACCTCGCCGACCTCTTTGCCTGATGTCAACCGAGTTCATCTGCGGTTCTTTTTGCTGTCTTGAACAATCCTGCTCCCACTCCTACAGTTTTATGATGTTTCACAAATCGCAAGAGTAGATCTGAGCTCCTGAGGATATTACATGCCAGTACTACTCTGTTATGCGTACATTCCAGACTCAGAAGTCCTCGGCCCCCTGTTGACGTGGGAGGTATACACGAGGAACGGACGATCTAGGATGAATACTTCTGTGAATATTCCTCATCTTGCGGGTATCTCTGTCTAATTGGCGTAGCTCATCTACCGTCTACTTCACTACTTCGAAGGAATAGTGAAGTGTTCATTTTGTGAAGTCTTCATTTTGCACTAGCAATTTAACAGCAGGGCAAACTAGTAATTTAGGCAATCACTGAAGATTTACGAAATATCGTATACGTATTCTTATTCAATTATACATACATTTTATTAAAAATAAATAAAACTTAGGTCCATATTTGAAAATTTTTATAAAAAATGGATTTTGAAAGACAAACTGTCAGAAAATTAAAAAATTTCGTATGTCATTGTGTATTGGATGTGAGAAGTTATTAAATAAGAAAAATAAATATCCAGGTACTTATTTAAAAAAATTAAATTACTCATAGAAAAGAAAAATGTGCTGCAGAGAAATGCTTTTACTTTTTCCATTAGTCTCTTCACATCCGAATTATCAAAGAAAAACAAAAACTCAGGTTTTCAGTTTTTTTTTTAGAAATCTCGAAAACGAAATAAAACACCTCAGATTTTTTTTCGTCATATTACTCATCATAAAATCGGCAACTTTGCCCTAATTTAACCTTGTTCGCATCTCTTATGGTTTACGAGATCCTAATGATGAGGCTAGAACTGAACTAACCATGTATAATTAAAATCTAGTGAACACTCATAGCGGTAATTGAAACTAAATTACGAAGTTTAATATTATTAATATTAATAAGACACTCATTAAATCGTAGCAACTAAACCTGAAGTCAAAAATACATCACTCTATAGCGTTAAATATTATTTCAGTAATCTTAAACTATACAAACAGGGAATGCGCATAAAATCGGATTGAAGTGTGTTTACATGTTAATTTGCAAAAGCAAATAAAACGAAAGAAAACACTTACTTGTGAATTAACAGGTAAAGATTCCAAAACACTCAAGGAATATTCGCTTCTCTCAAAGACTGGTGGATTATCGTTAACGTCTTGTACTTCAACAAGCACGGTGAGGTTTGCAGATAATGGAGGAATTCCCATATCGGTAGCCGTAATAATTAAACTGTGTCGTTGGGTCGTTTCGTAATCTAAATGCCTTGTAAGCGTTAGATGGCCCAACTTTGAATCAATCTTGAATAAGCCCCCAGCGCCATTGCTAACGATCTTGTAGCGCACAACCCCGTTGGAGCTAGAATCCTTGTCTTTCGCATGGGCAGCGTAAAGTGGTACTCCGATTTCTACGTTTTCAGGGACCGAAATTCGGACTGTGTTTGATTCAAATTCTGGTGGATTATCATTTACATCTTCGATTTCTATATTCACCTGAAACATAATTTTAATTATTTATTTAAAACCTACGTATTATACTATGAATCTATCGAAAATAATTATTTCATGACAAACTGAAGTAAAATATATTAAAGATGTATGAATGAATGATATTTTAAATTGTTTCTCTCAAAGACGAGAACTTTTGTTAAATTAAATATTTTTACTTTATAAATAGTAATAAATACTAAAAGTAGTACCTATATATAAAATATTAATAGTCTTAATCCTATTACTTTATTTAACTGAAAATTAAATAAAGTTTTTGTATCATAAAGGAAAAGTGATTAAGCTTTAAATGCGATTGCTCACTAGTCAAATATTTTTACCAAATAGATGAAAATCTTTCTTGAAGTCGTCGCGTATACTATTTGCAGACCGGTTATTGCCTTCCTCTGTGCGAAGTAGATACTCGCAACATCAATAAAGAGGATCTCAGAATCATTGATGGCTAGTGAAATTTAGGCTGTCACATCTTAGTATTGGAACAGGGGACCCAAGCGATATTTTAAGGCATAACTCTCAAGACGTTTTGCAGAAAAAGAAATTGCGATTGAAATTTGCGAAAAAAAAAGTTGAAAGAATTTTGTGCCTCTAGGTTATTTTTTAAATAATTCGTAAAAGATTTAAAAAATCATTTTATTTCAGAATTATGTGGAAAATATATCGACGGATTTCAAATTTCACCAAAAAAATATTGATCTTCTATAAAGTTACGCCATTTTAAAATTTTATTTTAAATCCATTATTCAGTGTGAAAATTTCCAAAAACTTATGAAAAATCCATATTTTTTTATGAAATATAAAATGTCTTTATATTTTCCACCTGATTATGAAAAAAAATTTTCGCAAACATTTTACAAATCGTTTAAAAAATAACCTGGTGAGACACAATTTTTGCTTTTTTTTTTTTTGAAAATTTCAATCGCAATGTTTTTCAGCAAAACTTCTTCATTTAATCTTGATAGTTATGCCTTAGAGTATTGCTTGTGTCCCATGCTCTAATACAAAGATATGGCATATCCTAAATTTCACCAGCAGCCACTGCTCAGAATGATGTCTCTATGAGATAGTAGAGTACTAACGAGTTAATGGTAACTCCATCTACCAGTGTCAATCGCAATTTATCAAATTGGAAAAAGGCTCCGACACAATAAACTTTACTAATAAAGGTATAATAAAAGTTAAAATACTAATGATAAAATTTTTATAAATCAGCAAGAAGTGTATGTGTGGCAAGTTTATTTAATTTTCAATTAAATAAAGCGAGGGGATTACGACTTTCGATGTCTTGTATTCAGTTCATGTTCTTGTATTATTCTTAGTATTTATTACTATTTGTAAATTAATCTCACCCTCTCTGTCGGAATATTTTGGTATTTTAATTTTTATTATACCTTTATTAGAAAACATGGAAAATTATAAAATGCCAATTTTAGAACAAAACGTCATTAAAGGCCTTTGTTAAGAAAAATGAATTAATTATGTTATGCTATATGCACAATTTCAATATTCAGAAAGTTTTAAGGATTCTTTTATTTTTTTTACATACAAGCAATTCATTTTATAATAATACATCAACGATTGAATAAAATGTATTTACTTTATAATTAATATTTGAGTAGAAAGTATTTGTTAGAGGCAATAAAATTTAGTTAGGGTCAATGAGGTAACTAAAATAGGAAAAGCAAAAGTTCATGTTTGTCCTTAGATTACACAGATATTATAGTAAATATCGAAATGAAATTTAGGAATGTGCCACGTTTTTTCCAGAAAATTCTTAAATGTTAGTCTCTTGCTTACAGAAATTAAACCAACAAATACAGAAAACAATAGAAAATATACTGTAGAATCCGGATTTGTTGCGCTTTCGATCATTTTCAGAGAGACTAAAGTGCGACATTGTCATTTAGCACCGTTATTAATTCTTTTCTTTTTTTAATTATTGTGACAACAGATTTGCTAAAAATATTACGTACTCAACCGTTTTGAAACTGTTGATTTTAGTATATATTCTATGAACAAGATTCGCTGTAAATACTGAGGCAAGATATGTCCTTTGTTTGTGTTTATCTGAAACGATCATTAGTTTCCAAATTCATAATGATTGATTAAAATAAAATTAACTGTCTTAGTTAGATTTATTTATGCTGAACGTGAAAAATAAAAGCTCTTTAGTAATCACGAAATACCTTCACTAACTAACTTCCAAGAAAATGTTAATTATTATTGCAAAATATTATTCACATGCGATGTACTAAACAATAATTTAAAAAATATAAAGAACCTCGTAGTCATCACATACATAATAATGCATTTGCACATTGTTTTCCTTTATCGTAAAACATAATTAGTAATTTTTAAAAAGAATAAGACATTGCTTATAAATTTTATGTGATACTTTCACATACAACATATGCACGGTTACAACGTGAATATGTAATTTACTCGTGAGGATAAAAATGTATATAAGAAAGTGCCTAATATGGAAAAATATAATCATTTTGCTTGCTACAAAAAAAATATATAAACAAAAGAATTGAGACATTGAGAATGCAGACAAAGCTGATTTCAATACCATAGATTTTATAAGAGCAAAAGTAAATATGTATCTAGATTTCACAACTAGCTCAGGTAATTGATGCTGTTAATGAGATATAATAAATTTGTTAATATACATAACACAATAATGGCTAACTTGTTTCAACCTTAAATGTTCACCTAATATGTACAGGCATTTATAGCTGAAGATCAAACTTTGTTTCAGCCTTAATTATTATATATTTTTTCTATTGTCTATGATTTATTTGTTATATTAGAATGTTTTAACTGAACATTATGTGGTATAACCTAAAAGTGACATACTGAAAAGTAATAATTTTTCATTAATAAACATAATAATAATAATAATATAAATAATATAATAATTATTATATCTATTTTTTATTGTCTATGATGTATTTGTTATATTAGATCATTTTAACTGGATATTATTTAGTATAAGCTAAAGGTGCAATACTAAAAAGAATATTTTTTCATTAATAAACATACAGACCAGTCACTGAAAATGGCATTTACCCAGAACACATTTGATGTGTTATGAAATTTAGTTGATTAGTTTGTTAGCTTTGGAAGTGCTAGTAATCCAATCACTTAAGCCAAAAAAGAGGGTCAACCTCGGAATGAGAGATAATAAGCTGTAAACTTGTATAAACCTTTATTTTGGCGTTCTAAAAGTTGTCTCAAAAGTCTCATAAAATCTCGTGTCCGCGTCTTAAGATATTCAATGTCAAAAGTCACAAAAATCGGTTTTTTGCAAATATCTCGCTTCCTATGGTTTTAATACCATTTGCATTTATTATAAAAATTGTAGAGAATAAAATTCTCTACATTTTTTATATACTCAACCGTTTTTGAGATAGAGGGCGGAGAGCGCGCCGCGCTACCTATTCACAGCATAATGCAAGGTCAACCGTAAGTCTCGGTAAATAATACGCCGTATAAAGTCTATAAATCATTAAAAAATATATAATTATGAATAATTTGCATTGTTTATTAATTAATACATTATATTTAATAATATTTTTCATTTATCAAATATATATTTGTTTAATATTACTTACCTTTCCGTGTAATCAACTGCAAGAATGGTTGTGGTTAACGCTGCGGATGCAGGAAATCGGGGTTGCAATGTTCTTTAGCTTGTGGCCAGTGTAATGGGCAAGCGTGCTTCAATGCTTCACCGTATCAAAGCGATCTCGATGAAGATAGTACATTTGACCCCAAAATTCTCGAGGATCCTTGACAACGAAAATGATGATATTGAATTGGAAATTTTCGAGCGACCGGAAGACGATGAAGAAGAAGAAGAAGAAAATTAATACTCAAGTCTTTCTAATTATAAAAGTTTTTGAAAAACTTCCCCACATTTGAACTTCAACTGTAATAAATATATGAAAAAGTATTTCTAAATAAAGATATAATTAAAATGTATTTACTCTATTCTTTTTCTACTTAAAATATAATTAACATATATAATTAAAATATACTTTATTCCACTCAACAATTTTTGATTACACGGAAAAGTAAGTAATATTAA